>JAQQPU010005006.1:26085-49381 GCA_029168905.1 Artemia sp. Kazakhstan ARC1039
TAAAGTACAAATTATATTCTGGCTTTTAGAAAGCATGGGATTTAGAATCCTACTCATATTAATTTCTGCTCGTTTGGAGTTTAACGTTTAGAGTTGTAATTTATTCTAATTTCTGTTTGTTTTTGGTGTCATTTATTTATTGATACTGATTTGTGGTAGTTGTATGCTTGGTGGATTGTTTGATTCTATTTTTGTTCAATTTTGGTTTAATGGAGTTTTTACTTTTTTTGAAAAACTTATTTCGTGGAAAATTTTTTTTTAAATTAATTTCTGATCGTTTTATATAGACATAGTCTTTTTCAGGGAGAAAGACTGAGCCTCTTTTAAAGTTAAACAACCATCCCTTCCATAAGCGGCTAGCTATTCTATCTTTTGCATCTTTTGCACTTAAATAGTTTGATTTTAATTTTTTATTTCGCTTAATACTGTTTCTATCATCATTTCATAAAAGTGTGCAAAAAAGAGTGCAAAGAGCAAATAATGGGCAAAAAGAGTGCAAATCCGGTCCGTGGTGTGAAAGAGTGCAATGAAAAAAAGAGTGCATTTCACACGAAAAGTGTGCAAGTTGGCAACCCTGCAAGCAAGCCCTCTCCCATCCTTTTTGCGTCATTAAAACTTTGTGTAAACAACTGGCAATTTGTATTATTCATAGCCCTTGACTCAGGGGTAGTGGAGGTTATACCATCCCCAGAGGTTATAATTATTGGACTTTTCCAATATTTTTAGCAATTTGGCTACGCAAAAATTTTGATTGGACGTCTTTCCTTAAAACGAGGGGAGCTGTTAGAAAGAAGTGCAAAGCAGGGGGCTGGTTCCACTACAGTCACTTTTGACTCTTAAAAAAGGCACTATAACTTTCAGTTTTCAATCTAACGAGCCCCCTCTTAAGATTCTGTGACTACTCCCTCCGGGACCTCCGTGAAGGCATACCGATGGCCAGCCCCCATTACCGTAGCCTGACTGCCTAGCATACTCATAGTCCAAATGGCCCAAGATGTGTATGGAAATGTAAAAAATAACAAGGTTAAACAGCTGTAAAAGAAAAAGCTATTGGACATTAATATTACCAAAACTTCTTAGATATAGCTCAGTGTAGGATTTTAAGCAAAGTAGAAAAACCAAGGTTTGGAGTGTTAAAGGAATGCACGGTATGTCAAAGAAACTAAACTGTATGTCCCCCCCCCCCCCCAAAAAAAAAAAACAACGGAAGGGCCCAAGAGGGGGATATAGACGCTTCCCTTAAAAAAAGACCTGAGCTTGAAATTCTGACAAGTGTGGATTATCTAATGCTATTGAAAAATGTACGTTACGAATATCAGTAGTACTAAAAGCTCACCCCAGTACCAAGCTGTCTGAGACCAACACAGCTACTCACGCTCCTCCTCCATCCCAATCCATTCAAAGCTTCCCTCTTTACGCCCTCCTAAGAAATTCCATTTTCCCTAAAGTCCTTTCTTACGGTCTCCTCCCATTCTATTCGGGGACAGCCTGCTTTTTGTTTGGCCCCTGATGGTTTGCCGACGAGGACAATCTTTTGCAATCTGTCATCCTTCGTCCACGAACGTGTCCTAGCCGTCTTAACCTTTCTCCCATTGTAGCCCCAGAAAGCGGGATAGAGCCAGATTTTTAGTACAGCTTACTGTTTGAAATACGGCAAGTAAGACGGGCACACAAAAGAATCCGTGGACAATTTTTCTAGAAAACATCTAAAAAATCCTCATTCGTCCACGCTTTAGAACCATACTTCACCGTTGTCATCACTGTGGCTTCTAATATACTAATGTTGGTTCGCAGAATCATCTCCCCGTTCTTCCTAACATTTTTCAACTGTAAAAAAAAAAAAAAAAAAGAAACACCCTCAGCATTGGCTATTCAACTTTTAATATCTTCACATTATTCGCCATCTTTACAAATAATACTTGTTAGGTAAGTGAAGCTATTCGGTTGATCTATCTTCTCGTTGCCCAATATTACCTTTTCAACTTTACCTATTCCCAGTCTTAGTGACTCTTTAAGAAGTCTTAGTCTTCTTAAAATTGATTTTCAAATCTATTCTTGAACCCTGAACTCTCAAAACCTTCAGTTATCCAGTAGACAGATTTTACAAGTTTGGAAGCTAATTGTGAAATTGTTATGAAAATTTTTGTATGGTTAAAATTGTGGGAATAACTTTCACGGTTCAAGAACGTTTGCTCGTTGTACCAAAGACGGAAAATCGACGAGGCCGTTATTAAACGAGAATATTGTCTCAAGGAAATTAAACACCCTTATAAGTTCTAGTATTAATTGGATAATGTTATTAAATGTGCTAACTCAAGCGATAAGCTTGATTCTCCGAAAATTGCTGTTATGGAATACAATTAGACCTAGGATGAACTACTTGAAATTTCAAACGGATAATACAAATATATTAATATTATGCTTAAGGCAGTGTGAGTAAGTTTTATCCAAAGTTTTTTGTCACCTTTGAAGTTTTGAAAAGCGTTTCTTTGTTCTTTTAAGATTGTTGCATTTCCGAAGCCAAAAATTTACGTTCCAGTATATTTATAACACCAGATGAAGTCTTTCGACTCGCAATGTCGGCGGCAGGGAGTTGCATTATCATTGGGAGAAGTTAGGGATTCCAAATATATATGGATTCCAAATATTATTTAAATGTGATTTTAATCACCATCCAATTTCTATATTTTATCTTAATTAGAATCCTTCCAAAAACTACTTAACTGATCGTCTGTCACTAAGACTCACTAGAGCCTCACACTCACTAAAGGAACCCTCGACAAAATTAATCTCGGTAATTGTAGCTGTTGCTGTTGAATTTTTTACGCAACAGATGCTCTCAACAAATGATACAAATTTCTATTCTTTCATTAAGATACCACAAATGGACTTGAAGACGGAAACAGTTAGAAGACTTACTTGTATGTCTGACAGTTTCGAATTTCTTGCCTTCAATTCGCGTGCTCACTCGTCTATGCTTCCAAACAGGTTGTAACCACCTGTAATTTCCCGAATTCCTGAAATACTTCACTGAGTTTGATAGGAAATAGTCGTGGAATGGAGTGAAATGCAATAACTAACTTCCTGAGGGATCAATTGATTTTATTACAAATTTTTTCATGCTTTGCTGACTATTAATTCGGGGGCTCCTTTGGAACAAAGAATCGGAGATATATTTACCATTCATTGGTTAATTTACTTTCGTTTCTTAAAAAATAATACATTCGCAATACAGAAATATCATGGCAAGCATTGATTTGTGTGATATTAATTTAAAAAAAAGTATTTTTCCAAAATAAGGTTTTCCAAAGAAAAGTAAATAGCTACAATGCACAAATGATGAGCATAAATGAACTCAAATAATTATTCAAACTTGAACAGAAATCACAATCAATTGATAAATTAGACACAAAACGTACATAAATGACAATGAATAATAAGGTCAAACATGAAACAAACATATATTACCACACACAAAAGTAGTACCAACGCCCATAAACCTTATAAAACCCAGAGCGCCATTCACACTTTACTGCAAACAATTTTTATTTTAAGCAATGTGGTTTTTACTTGTCAAAACATCAACAACAAAAAAGACAGAAAATAACGATAATAAGCAAGATTATTAAAAAGATGTAATAAAAGTAGACTGACTGTTTGATACATAGTGACGATCATTCCTTGGAGTCTCGGCAATTTTGGGTCTATTAACGCTATTAAATCAAAAAAAGAAGTTTGTTCAACTGAAAGTAAGGAGCAACATTAAAACTTAAAACAAACAAAAATTACTACTTATATGCAGGCAACTGCCGCCTCCTCAACACATCGCTTTTTACGCTAAAGTTTGTAAGTACTTTTAAAAAAGCTTCTTATTGTTCTAATTGAACGATCCCTTTGCTTCAGGAGTCTTTCTTAAAGAATTGGGACAAAATTCAAACTTTAGTGTAAAGAGCGAGATGTTGAGGAGGGGACAGCCCCCTTCCTATACGTGGTAATTTCTGTTCGTTCTAAATTTTGATGTTCCTCCTTGCTTTCAGTTGAAAAAACTTGTTTTTTTTTATTTAATTTATGATCGTTCTTAAAATAATGCCAGGAAATCTGGCTCCACCACCATGGAAGAATCCCTCCCCACGGAATTATATTCTAGGAGACAATTCAGTCCCAGTGAAAATTTACCCCGGGCAATTACTCTTAACATACCCGCGCGTAAAATTGAGACGGAAGAGAGAAAATAAAACATATAAAAAGAATTTTGTATAGGAACTATGGTAAATTTTCCCACTGTAAATTTCCCCTGAAGAGTTCACCCCCTGGGAACTTCCCTTCCCATGAAAATTTCCCCTGCGGAAAAACTCCCCAGCAGAAAATTTGCCACCCCCCCCCATCTACCCAGAAATGTACACATACTTCCCAATAGCTGAGCTCTCACATTCTGTCAGCTGGATCTCAGACCAGTTCAGACGGATCGGGCTTATGGCGAACGTTGATAAGTGCGAATATATTTCGTTTAATTCGACTGCGAGTCTCCTTCTTAACTGTGGTTTTCTTTCTATTCCCTATGTCTCTTCTTTTCGGTGGTTTGGTCTTCACATTACTAATAATCACAAAACACTTCGGGCTCTGACAGTTTATAATGCTAAGAAAAAAAAAAAAAATGGATATTCAAAAACTTTTGCAAATAGAGGGAGGTACAATAGGAAAACGCTTGGGAAATTATATTCTTTATTTTGTGATCATTCTATTCTCTTTTTATCTGATTTTCTTCCAATTCTGAAGCCTAAACATCTCAAATCCCTGCGGACTTATATTTTAAATTTTATCGGTACCTTCCATGCCTCCCTCCGTGGTTCCGGAATCGGAATCTAATATCGCGATTCTGCCTCCCTTATCAGAGGCAACGCTATACCGTTGCCTATGGTAAATGCCATACAGCCCCAATGTTTTATTATTATTAATTTTTTTTCCCAGAGGCACTTCATTGGAAGGGGTCGTCGTAGAAACTTCAAAGGGAGCTCATTCGATTGGAAATCGAGAGTTCAAGTGCCCTTTTTAATAGTCGAAAGTGATTCGAGGGCAACTAGCCCCCCACGCCCATCATTCCCCCAAACACATCCAATCAAAATTTTGAGATAGCCATTTTGTTCAGCGTAGTTGATTTCCAGATAGAAAATATGTTTTTGAGGAGGACACTCCCCCACAACCCTCAGGGCAAGGGTTGTAAGTTATGCCCGGGGCATGTAAGGTTTTTATAGAAGGCGTTATCGTAGAAACTTCAAAAAAGGCTCATTCGATTGGAAATTCAAAGGGCTAGTGCGCTTTTTAATAGTCGAAAGTGATTGGAGGGCAACTAAACCCCCCCCCCTCACGCCCACCTTTTCCCCAAACATATCCACTCAAAATTATAAGATAGCCATTTTGTACAACGTAGTTGAAAATTTAGGAAATCAGGTCTTTGAGGATATCAACCCCCTCCCCTCCACAGCCGTCAGGGCAAGTTATGCCCTGGGGACATATAAGGTTTTTATAGAAAGCGTTGTCGTAGACACTTCAGAAAGGGCTCATTCGATTGGAAATTTAAATGACTAGTTCCCTTTTTAATAGTCGAAAGTGATTGGAAGGCAACTAACACCCCTCCCACGCCCACCATTTCCCCAAACACATCCAATCAAAATTTTGATATAACCATTTTGTTCAACTTAGTTGAAAGTTCTGGAAATTATATGTTTGAGCAGGACACTCCCCCCACAGTCTTCAGGGCAAGGGTTATAAGTTATGCCCTGGGGGCATACATGGTTCTTATGGCTGGAATGCTCGTATAAACTTCAGAAAGGGCTGGAAATTTAAAGTTCTGGTTCACTTTTTAAGTGTCAAAAGATATCGGAGGGTAGCCAGCTTCCCCCTCCCCCAAACCGTTTTTTCCCGAATGCATCCGATAAAAATTTTGAGATAGCTATATAGTTAAAAATAGTTCAAAGATCATACAACAAAAATTCCGGTGTCGACACGACCCCCCAGGGCCCGGGGGCAGGCGTTGTAAGTTATGCCCTGGGGGCATATATGGGTCTTATGGAAGGGATGCTCGTATTAACTTCAAAGAGGGCTCATTTGATTGGACATTGAAAGTTATAGTTCACTTTTTAAGAGTCAAAAGAGATTGGAGGCACCTAGCCCCCCTCCCTCTACGCCCTTTTTTCCTCAAACCCTTCCGATAAGAATTTTGAGATAGCCTTTTGTTGAAAATAGTTCAAAGACTATATAATGAAAATTCCAGGGTCGACACAGCCCCCAGGACCCGAGGGCAGGCGTTTTAAATTATGTCCTGGGGGAATATATGGTTCTTATTCAAGGGATGCTCGTAAAAACGTCAGAGGGGGCTCATTTGATTGGAGATAGAAAGTCCTAGTTCAGTTTTTTTTAGTCAAAAGAGATTGGAGGGCAACTAGCCCCTACACCCCTTTTCCCTAAATGCATCCGATAATTAAGTTAAAAATTGCTCAAAAGTCAGATAACAAAAACTCATGTGTCGTCACAACACCCCAGGGCCCGGAGGCAGGCGTTGTAAGTTATGCCCTGGGTTATATATGTTTCTTATGAAAAGGATGCTTGTATAAACTTCAGATAGAGCTCATTCGATTGGAAACTGAAAGTTCGAGATAACTTTTTAATAGTCAAAAGAGATCCGAGGGCAGCTAGCCCCCCCCCCTCCACACCTTCTTTTTCCAAACCCATCTGATGAAAATTTTGAGATAGACATTTTGTTAAAAATAGCTCAAAGGTCGGATAAGAGAAACTCCGGTGTCAATACAACCCCCCAGAACCCAGGGGAAGGCGTTCTAAGTTATGCCCTAAGGGCATGTATGGTTCTTATGAAAGGGGTGCTCGTATAAACTTCAGAGGGCTAATTTGATTAGAAATTGAAAGTTCTAGTTCACTTTTTAAGAGTCAAGAGAATTAAGGGCAACTAGCCCCCCCCCTCGCCCTTTTTTCCACAAACCCATCCGCTACAAATTTTGAGATAGCCATAGTTTTTTGGAAATTGTTCAAAAATAAGATAACAAGAACTCCCTCCAGGGCCGGGGATAGGCCTTGTAAGTGTTGTCCTGGGGGCGTATATGGTTCTTATGAAAGGGATGCTCGTATAAACTTCAGAGAGGGCTCATTTGATTGGAAATTGAAATTTCTAGTTCAATTTTCAAGAGTCAAAATATACCCGAGGGCAACTAACCCCCCCCCCGCCCTCAAACACCCTTTTTACCCAAGCTTATCCAATAATTTTTTTATAATAGCCATTTCATTAAAAATAGTTCAAAGGTCAGATAAGAAAAATTCCTGTGTGAACACAACGCCCCAGGGCCAGGAGGCAGGCGTTATGAGTAATGCTCTAGGGGTATATATAGTTCTTATGGAAGGGAGGTTCGTATAATCTTTGGAGATGGCTCATTTGATTGGAAATTGAAAGTTCTTTTTAAGAGTCAAAAGAGATCGGGAGGCAACTACCCCCCCCCCCCGCCACGCCCGAAAGGCATTAGATAAAAATTTTTAGTTGGACATTTTGTTAAAAATAGTTCGAAGTTCAGATAACAAAAAAACTCCCGTGTCGACACAGCCCCCCAGGGCCCGGGGGTAGGCGTTGTAAGTTATGCCCTGGGGGCATATATGGTTGTTATGGAAAGGTTGCTCGTATAAACTTCATAGAGGGCTCATTTGGCTGGAAATTCAAAGTTGTAATTAACTTTTTAAGAGTCAGAAGTGATTGGAGGGCAGCTACCCTCCCCCCATACTCCAGTTATTTTTTTCCAGAGGCACTTCATATAGAAGGGGTCGTCTTATAAACTTCAAAGGGGGTTCATTCGATTGGAAATCAAGAATTCTACTACACTTTTTAAGAGTCAAAAGTGATCGGAGGGCAACTAGCCCCCCAAGCACTTTTTCCCTAAATATATCTGATAAAAAATTTGACGTAGTCATTTTGCTACAATAGTTCAAAGATCACATAGCAAAAACTCCTTTACGTATAGCCATTTCGTTAAAAATAGTTCAAAGGTCAGATAAGAAAAACTCCTGTGTCGACACAACCCCCCCAGGGCCCGGGGCAGGCGTTGTAAGTATTGCTCTGAGGGCATATATGGTTCTTATGGAAGGTATGCTCCTATAAACTTTGGCGAGGGCTCATATGATTGGAAATTGAAAGTTTTCGTTCACTTTTTAAGAGTCAAAAGAGATCGGAGGGCAACTAGCACCCCTCTCCACGCCCTAATTTCCTCAAACCTATCCGATAACAACTTTGAGTGAGCCATTTTTTTTTAAACAGTTCAAAGGTCAGATAACAAAAACTCCTGTGTCGACACAACCCCCCAGTTCCCGGGGGCAGGCATTGTGAACTATATCCTGGGGCCGTATGTGGTTCTTATGAAAGGGATGCTCGTATAAACTTCAGAGAGGGTTCATTTGAATGGAAATTAAAAGTTGTAGTTCATTTTCTCAGAGTGAAAAAAGATCGGAGGGCAACTAGCCCTCCCGCCCTCCACGCCTTTGTGTTTATCGGATGGATAAACCCATCCTATAAAAATTTGAGGAGACCATTTTGTTAAAAATAGTTCAATCATCAGATATTAAAACCCCGGGTCGACACAACCCCCCAGGGCCCATTGACAGGCGTTGTAAGTTATACTCCGGGGATATATATAGTTCATATAGAAGGGATGCTCGTACTAACTTCAGAGAGGGTTCATTTGATTGGAAATAGAAAGTTATAGTTCACTTTTAAAGAGTCAAAAGAGAACGAAGGTTAATTAGTCTCCCCCCCCCCTCCCCACGTCCTTTTTCCCAAAACCCATCGGATAAAAAGTTTGAGATAGCCATTTTGTTAAAAATAGTTCAAACATCAGATAACAAAAACTCAGAGGTTGACACAAACCCATTTTTCCACTTTGATATTGTTACTTTGATACCAGTTTTGATACTTTGATGAACATTTGATTTTTTTTAATAAAAAGTTTGATTTTTAAATAAGGAATTTTTAAAAACTTGAAACTTTTTGCAATCAAAAACAAACAAAAATTAATTAAAAAAAAACTTTCCGAACTTTCAAAAAAAAGTAAAGGTCATTTTAAACTTAAGCTCAGCAGATACAGATACCTGTTAAAATTCAAAATCAAAACGACCAGAAATTACTATTAAAGAATAAATGAAACCCAAAACGAACAGAAATACAATCATAGCAAAAACATACAACAAGTAATAAAATAAATGAATACATAGATCTTAAAGCGAGTAATGGTTAGATTGAATATGAAAATCAAGATTAAAACGAAAAAAAATTCCTATTGAAGTAAAAATGAAACTTAAAACGAACAGAAATTAAATAAACAATCAATGCAAACAAACATACAATAAATATTAATGTAAAATTAATGAATAAATCTTAAAACGAGTAAAACTTAAATTGAATATGCAAATAAAGCTTGAAACGAACAAAAAATCACTACAAACAAGAGTTTGGGTATCACCTCCTTCTCTCGCTGTAAAAGTCTAAAACCTACTGCGTCATTGGCGCTTTACTGAAAACTATATGCGTCTTGAACTGTCTTGGAAAGTATAAACAACATCAAATTGAATATTTTATGTATAATGATATTAATTGTTGAAAGATCCATCAGTTCAAGAAATTATTTCACTGTAATTTTATTTTTATTTTCAATGCTGTAAGAACTGGAAAAGAAAATATTTGTAAAATAATTCGCTTTCTGTTAAGCGCCAATGACGCAGTAGGCTTTTGGTTTTAATTTACAGTTAAGGAAGGAGGCAGTATCCAAACTCTTGTTCGTAGTGAAACTATATTCGTCTTGAACAACTTTAAATAGAGCTAATAAATCAAAGTGAATATTTGATGTATAATGATATTAATTGCCGAAAGCTCATCAGTTCAAAATGTTACTATAATTTTTATGTTTATTTTCAATATTAAGTACAAAAAAAAATATTTGTCATAAAATTGGTTTTCAGTAAAGCGCCAATGACGCAGTAGGTTTTAGACTTTTACAGTGAGAGAAGGAGGTGATACCCGAACTCTTGTTTGTAGTGATTTCTGTTCGTTTCAAGCTTGATTTGCATATTCAATTTAAGTTTTACTCGTTTTAAGATTTATTTATTCATTTACATCAATATCTATTGTATGTTTGTTTGCATTGATTGTTTATTTAATTTCTGTTCGTTTTAAGTTTCATTTATACTTCAATAGGATTTTTTTTCGTTTTAATCTTGATTTTCATATTCAATCAAATCATTACTCGCTTTAAGATCTATTTATTCATTTATATTATTATTCTTGTTGTATGTTTTTTGCTATGATTGTTTATTTAATTTCTGTTCGTTTTAGGTTTCATTAATTCTTTAATAGTAATTGCTGGTCATTTAGAGTGTGAATTTTAACAGGTATTTGTATCTGCTGAGCTTAAGTTTAAAATGACCTTTACTTTTCTTTGAAAAAATTATTTTTCGGAAAGGTTTTTTTAATTAATTTACGGGAAAAAGCGACTGTGCTTGCGGGAATGCTGTTGGAATATGTAGGTCTTACTGTGCACCATAATTTACGTCGTTATAATTGTTAAGTGTGAAAGTTTTTTTTTGGAGGGGTTCTTGATGTACTCCACTTCTTTTTGTTCATAGTGAGTAATAAATGAATTATTATTATTATTAATAACAAATGCTATGCGTAAACAATGGACGAATTTTACAACTTAAGGACCTTTCCCCTGGGGCCTTGGGGGGGGATATTTTATGTTTAGAGGCATAATTATTGGGCCTTTCAACTATGACGAACAAAATGGCTATGTCAAGTTTTGATCGGGCAATTTTGGGAAAAAAGGAGCAGGGGAGGAGGCGCAGTCTTCCCTCGAATCTTTATGGTCACTTGAAAAGGACACTAGAACTTTTAATTTCAGTTCAAATGTACCCTATCCCATTATTCTAGGCCCACTAGGTCGATATGATGATTTCTGAGAAAAAAAAAAATAAACACGCATCTGTGATCTTTCTTCTGGCAAAAAATTGAAAATTTCATATTTTTGTAGATTGGAGGTTGAAACCTCTACAATAAAGTTATATGATACGCTGAATCTGATGGTGCAATTTTCATTAAGATCCTTGGATTTTTAAGGGGTGTTTCCCCCCTTTTTCGAAAATTAGGCAAATTTTCTCTGAAACGTGGCCTTTAATGGGTAACACTAAACTTAATAAAACTTATACATATATAGAATCAGCATACTAATCCAATTCTTTTGATATATCTATTGGTATTAAAATTCCGTTTTTTAGGGTTTCGGTTACTATTGAGCCGCTTCGTTCCTTATTAAAGCCATAAAAGAAAAAAAAGATTTAAAATACATTATGTGTCCAGTAATGCGCAAAAAACGCTCTGGCCTTTGGAAGGCTTAAGGGGGTGCTATTCCGACACCTGTTTGTTTTGATTTCTGGGTGTTTTAGGTTCGATATGATTATTCATTGCAATTCATGTGCGTCTGTTCGTTATGGGTCTCATTTACTGATATATAATAATTTCAGATCATCTAAGTACGAATTGTTATTTGACTTTATTTCTGCTCGTCTTTGGTTTAATGTAGCTCTTTCTTTTTCTTTGAAAATATTATTTATTAGCGAAATCTTTCCTGTATTAATTTATATTAGTTTTAACTGATATTATTTTGTTATTAGCTAATAGAAGGAATATTTTTTAAAGTTTTTGTCAGTTATTCTGCTTAAAAATTTAGATTTTGGCTTGCTATTTGTATTTTGGACACAATTTTGCAAAAAAATTTAGTAATAGTTTTACTATAGAATTTTGGCTGACAGGAGGAACATTATTCAAATAAATGGATCAAAAATCTTCTTTATGTTTATGTTCTCTTTGACTAAAATCATCACGACCCCCACCCTGTTACAACCTTGAATACGAACGAATATTGGTAGATCACTTTATCTAATTGTATTGTTTTGTTTAAACTGCTTATTTGTTTAAAAATATGCATTTTAACTCATGTATTTAAAAGACTTTCGATTTTTATACCCTCGCCGTTCTTGATACATTGCATAAACACCCTTTTGACAATCAGCATGAACAGTGTCATTAAGTTCTCAACATTTCTTGAAAGTTTCATCTTAACATTTTTAGCCTTTTCGGACATCCAGGATCAAACATACCCCTATTTCTTAATGATAAAACCTATATGCAAACAATGGGTAATTTACATAATTTATAGATCTTGGCCCAGGGGCACACTAAAAATGGCGTGGAATGGAGATGGTTACCCTCCAACCACTTTTCACTCTTAAACAGCACATGAAAACTTTCAATTCCAATCAAATGAGCCACCCTCCAAAGTTTCTACAACTCCTTCCATGTGAAGGGGCCTGGGAAAAAAATAATTAAAAAGTAATACATTGAAGCCATGCCGCTTATTATTTAGGGAACGCTAGTGTGTTGTCTGTGGTTTTGTTGATCGTACTCTTGAATATAAGGCCACTTGTACATTTGTAGTTTCTTTCTGTGCGGTTCTTGATCCTTTCCGTACCCAGGTTAAATGTTATTATGAAACCAGGTAAGATAACAGGTTGAGATGATTGGGCTTCGAAATAGTATTTAAGCTTTTGGCAAGGAGATTTGGAAACAATAGAAAAATAACTTCTAGTGTACATTAGACATAAAATTCTAGAAAACCGTTTGTACCTCTTGGTGCGCCACCAATACTCTTCTGGTTCAGTGTTTTGTTCTATCTTTCTAAGCAAGATATCATAAGAATCAGGGCTGGAAGTATCCGGTGAAAGTCTCCATTCTCCGCTTCGCCTTTAAGCGGATTTGAAATAGTTTAAAATAAATAATTATTGTAATAAATATGAATACGAATGTAAATCTCTTCTGCCATTTTGCATCATGTATTTAAAGTATTTTTCTTCGTAAAAACTATTGATTTATAAGAAAATTGGACAAAAGAGTACCTGGGATAATTGTAAAAAATTATTTTTGCTTAAATAAAAGAATTCTTATCCGCGGTAACCGCCCTTTTCTTTGCACTAACCGCACACTATTTTCGGAAAAAAAAGTCTTGCGAGCTGAATATTTTCTGTGAAGGTTTAAATACTTTAAAACTGCATTGTTAGCTGTAGAGCTTTGAGACCTCATAATCTGGGGGGGGGGGTAACTTAATAGGTGTATAAACATATAAAATAAACGGAATTTGATGTCATATGTTATAAAACTGGTGGGGGGCAGGCCCCCCGTCCAGGCCTAGAATCGCCACAGATTGTTACCAAGAGTATTGCTAGGAAACTTTACTTTGGGGAGGGCAAGTAATACTAAAAATTTGTATTTTTACTAGGATTTAAACGGGGTGGACGCTTCATGTCCCTCTTTTATACATTTTTGGCAAAATTTAGATGATCGACTTTTCACTACCTTAGAAATTAGCTGAGCAAGGTAAATCAAACTTTCAGAAATGAATCTAGGGCCTAAAACATCGTCTAGGAAGAGAATTCCACGCTATTATCTCCACTCTTAACTTGTTCCTAGGGCTAACAGCCAAGAAGATTGAATGCAAGACAGTCTCTAAATGTTGGCGAAACACCTTTTCATAGGCAGCGCAGTCGCTCTGCCTAAGTAAAGAACGATGTTGGCACAATGTATTATTTTTTTCCATACCAGGGCACTTCGTATTGAAGGCGTTGTCGTAGAAACTTCGAAAAGGGCTCATTCGATTGGTAATTGGAGTGGCTAGTGAACTTTTTAACAGTCAAAATTGATTGGAGGGCAACTATTCCCCCCTCCACGCCCATCATTCCCCCAAACACATCCAATCAAAATTTTAAGATAGCCCTTTTATTCAGCGTAGTTGATTTCCAGATAGAAAATATGTTTTTGAGGAGGACACGCCCCAACCCTCGGGGCAAGGGTTTTAAGTTATGCCCTGAGGGCATATAAGAACGATGTTGGCATAACATATTATTTATTATTTTTTTTTTCCTTTAGAGCAGGGCACTTTGTATCGAAGAAGTCGTCGTAGGAACTTCGAAAAGGGCTCATTCAATTGGAAATTGGAGTGGCTTGTGCCCTTTTTAATAGTCGAAAGTGATTGGTTCTGCGTAGTTGATTTCCAGCTAGAAATTATGTTTTCGAGGAGGACACTCCCGCACAGCCTTCAAGGCAAGGGTTGTAAGTTCTGTCCTGGGGGCATATAAGGTTTTTACAGAAGGCGTTGTCGTAGAAACTTCAAAAAAGGCTCATTCGATTGGAAATCAAAGGACTAGTGTCCTTTTTAATAGTCGAAAGTGACTGGAGGGAAACTAACCCCCCTCTCACGCCCATCTTTTCCCCAAACACATCCAATCAAAATTTTGAAATAGACATTTTATTCAACGTAGTTTTAAGTTCTGGAAATTAGGTCTTTGAGGATGAAACCCCCCCCCACACACACACAGCCCTCAGGGCAAGGGTTGTAAGTTGTGCCCTGGGGGCATATAAGGTTTTTATAGAACGCGTTGTCGTAGAAACTTCAAATAGGGCTCATTCGATTGGAAATTGAATTGGCTAGTGCCCTTTTTAATAGTCAAAAGTAATTGGAAGGCAACTAACACCCCTTCCACCCCCACCATTTCCCCAAACATATCCAATCAAAATTTTTAGATATCCATTTTGTTCCACGCAGTTCAAAGTTCAGGAAATTATACATTTCAGCAGGACACTCAGCCCCCCACAGTCTTCGGGGCAAGGGTTATAAGTTATGCCCTGGGGGCATATAAGTTTTTATTGAAATCTTTGTCGTAGAAACTTCAAAAAGGGCTCATTCGATTGGAAATTCAAAGGTCTAGTGCTCTTTTTAATAGTCAAAAGTGATTTGAGGGCAACTAACCAATCAAAATTTTTAGATAGCCATTTTTTTTTAGCATAGTTGATTTCCAAATAGAAATTATGTTTTCTAGGGGAACACTCCCCTACAGCTCCCAGGGGAAGGGTTGTAAGTTATGTCCTGGGGGCATATAAGTTTTTATAGAACGCGTTGTCGTAGAAACTTCAAAAGGGGCTCAATCGATTGGAAATTGAAATGGCTAGTGCATAATCGAAAGTGACTGGAAGGCAATTAACACCCCTTCCACGCCCATCATTTCCCCAAACATATCCAATCCAGATTTTTAGATAGCCATTTTGTTCCACACAGTTTAAAGTTCGGGAAATTATACCTTTGAGCAGGACACTCCCCCCACAGTTTTCAGGGAAAGGGTTATAAGCTATAACCTGGGAGCATATAAGGTTTTTATTGAAATCTTAGTCGTAGAAACCAGAAAAAGGGCTCATTTGATTGGAAATTCGAAGGGCTAGGGCCCTTTTTATAGTCGAAAGTGATTTGAGGGCAACTAACCCCCCTCTCACGCCCACCTTTTCACCAAACACATCCAATCAAATTTTTAGATCGCAATTTTGTTTCACGCAGTTAAAAGTTCAGGAAATTAAGCCTTTGAGCAGGACACTCCCCCACAGTCTTCGGGACAACGGTTATAAGTTATGCCCTGGGGGAATATAATTTTTATTGAAATCTTTGTCGTAGAAACTTGAAAAAGAGCTCTTTCGATTGGAAATTCAAAGCCCACCTTTTCCCCAAACACATACAATCAAAATTTTTAGATAGCGATTTTATTCAACGTAGCTGAAAGTTTTGGAAATTAGGTCTTTAAGGATGACAACCCCTCCCCCCCCCCACAACCCTCAGGGCAAGGGTTGTAAATTATTCCCAGGGGGCATGTAAGGTTTTTATATAAAGCAATGTTGTAAAAACATTAAAAAGGGATCCTTCAATTGGAAATTGAAAGGACTAGAGCCCTGCCCTTTTAATAGTCGAAAGTAATTGAAGGGGAACTACCCCCCCCCCCTCTCATGCCCATTATTTCCCCAAACACATCCAATCAAAATTTTGAGATATCCATTTTGTTCAACGTAGTCGAAAGTTCTGGAAATTAGGTCTATTAGGATGATAACCCCCTTAGAGCCCTCAGTGCAAGGGTTGTAAGTTATGCCCTGGGGGCATATAAGGTTTATATAGAAAGTTGTTGTAGAAATTTCAAAAAGGGCTCATTTGTTTCGAAATTGAAATTGCCCTTTTTTACAGTCGAAAGTCAGTGGAGAATAATTGACCCCCCTCCCACGCCCACCATTTCCCCAGACACATTCATCAAGGTTTAGAGATAGCCATTTTGTTCAATGTAATTGAAAGTTCTGGGAATTATGTATTTAAGGATGACAAACCCCCCAGAGCCCCCAGGGCAAAGGTTGTAAGTTATGCCCTGGGGGCATATAAGGTTTTATAGTTAGAGTTGTCGTAAAACTTAAAAAGGAGCTCATTCAATTGGGAATCGAGAGGGCTAATGCCCTTTTTAATAGTCGAAAGTTATTGGAGGGTAACTAACCACCCTCTCATGCGCACCATTCCCCTAAACACATCCAATGAAAATTTTCAGATAGCCATTGTGTTCAAAGAGTAGAAAGCTCTGGAAATTAGATCTTTGAGGGTGATACTCAGCCCTCAGGGCAAGGGTTGTAAGTTATGCCCTGAGGGCATATAAGGTTTTTATTGAAAGCGTTGTCGTAGAAACTTCAAAAGGGCTCATATGATTGGAAATTGAAAGGGCTAGTGCCTTTTTAACAGCTGAAAGTGATACGAGAGCGACTAACGCCCCTCTCACGCCCACCATTTTCCCGAACACATCGAATCAAAATTTTGAGATATCCATTTTGTTCAACGCAGTTGAAAGTTCTGGAAATTATGTCTTAGAGGATGACAACCACCCTTACAGCCCTTAGGGTAAGGGTTGCAATTTATGCCCTGGGGGTATAAAAGCTGTTTGTAGAAAGCGTTGTCGTAGAAACTCAAAAAGGGCTCATTCGATTGGAAATCGAAAGGCCTAGTGCCCTTTTTAATAGTCGAAAGTGACTGGAAGGCTTGACATTTTTATAGTAAAGATCGATGTGGGTATAATGTATTATTTTTTTTGTTGTTGTTGTTGTTTAGACCAGGGCACTTCGTATCGAAGGAGTTGTCGTAGGAACTTCGAAAGGGCTCATTTGATTGAAAATAGAAAGGGCTGATGCCCTTTTGAATAGTCGAAAGTGAATGGAGGGCACTAATCCCCCTCCCACGCCCACCCTCCCATTTGCCTTAATGTTTAAAAACTAAATGTTGCCTTAAAATTAAATCAAAATGCACTGTGTGAATGCTAATTCCCAATAAGGCATCTCAGCAGTATCCCAAGAACGACTGAGGGTATTATGTTCAAACTTTTGGGGCTACTTCCGCTCTTAAAATTTAACCAAGTCCAAATAGCGTAAGTGTATCCACGCTATCAAAGAAAGTAAGCACATTTTTTTGCGAATGGTATCAAGTTTTCCATTTCAGGTCAGCTAGAGGAGGTATGAAACGAAATTAAATACTACTATCTGTGTCCAGATTTTTAAAAGGGTGTATGTTGTTAAACATTGCTTAAAAAATTTCTCCAGCATACAAATAGCAGACCAAACTATAAAGTCTTAAAAAACAAAAAGATTTAAAGTATTATTTTCTTCTTTCCTGAAAAAACTATAAAACGAACAGAAATTAATTTAAAAAAAAGTGCAAATTATGTTCTGGTCTTGGGAAGGCATAGGGGTTTTGAGCACAACTTATGTTAATTTCTGCTCGTTTTGAGTTTGACTCGGTTATTTATTATAATTTCTGTTCGTTTGGATTTCATTTATTTATCGATGCTGATTTGTGGTAGTTTCACGCTTGGTAGATTATTTGATTTTATTTCTGCTCATTTTTTGTTTAATGGACTTCTTTACTTTTCTTTGAAAAACTTATTTTGTAGAAAAAGGTTTTTTAATTAATCCAAAAAACATTTTCCTTGTGCCTCATTTAAGCTAAAGATCTGTTTCTGAAAGGGAAACAACAAAGACTGTACATAACACGAACAAGGCCGTATCCAGGGAGGTTTCAGGGTTTGAACCTCTCCCTCCTGAAATTTTTGTCCGACTCATAAAAACGTAACAAAAATGCCTACAAAAAATTGCTTATGGGTTTTTAATTTTTTTTTGTAAACTCCTCCTCCCCCTGAACAAAAATCCTTGATACGCTCTTGAACAGAAATTTTTGCGCAAATATTGACCAAAATCCATCAAAGATTGGTGCCCTTTGGATGGGCACCATTTTTCAATGTCTTCTTTTTTACTGGGGGGGGGGGGCATTGACCCCTCCCTGATAGTGATCATGCTCAGTAATTCTACTTTCCTTTTTTGATGGTATTTTAGTTCTGTTAGGAGTTTTTATGGTGTTTAGGCCTTTCTATGGAATAATAAGTGTATAACAGCAGTGTACTGACATTTGAGCCCCTTTGTTGCTTAAAACACTCATCAGAGCTAATGGGTTTCCAATAAAGGAAGTTGCAAAAATATAACTAACTACTCTCCTAGAGTATCTCGTACGCTAAGTCAAAATTTTCCTCAAATAAGAACATCTTAGATCCTGACGAGATGACTGATGTTAAGTTTGGTGGCGACATTTTCGAGATACTACTAAGTAAGACATCAAGAAGACACTGATCGAATGTGGTTAGAAAGTGATCTGGCGCCCGTCTCCGCCTTATGGGATAAGCCACAAAGTTTTCCTGATTCCTATCATTGTTGAAGGCTCCCACAAAGACTGCCAGGTAATTATGGGGTTCATTACAAGTTTAACAAAGGCGCCTGTCTTGTTCAATGGGCGAGTTTCATTAAGCAATTAGCTTTATATCTTGACATGATGGGTGATACAGCGGCTTTTCATAATTTAACTCGTGAATCCTTATTTTAGAAAAATTGATTGGGACACTTGCTTTTATAATTTTGAACGGTATTGCCCACATATGCATATTTAGGTAAAGACAAGCCTGCACAAGGAGGGCAGGATTTTTTTTTAATCTTACTGAACTAAACTTTTTCTGAAACGTCTTAGCTTTTCCTGGGAGGGGTGGGAGGCAAATACCTTGCGTTCTTGCATCTTTTCCTATTTTTGTTTTCTTTCTTGAGTTTGTTCCTTTCTTTCTGTTTCGTTTTGTTTTAACGCTCCTTTTTCTTTTGTTTTTTCTTTTGTTTTGTTACTCTGTTTGGTCTAATCGTTCCTCTTTTCTTAGTTTCAATAGGCCTTGACAATGGTATGATGTCGTCCCAACTGTTAGCAATTTCGTTAAGAAATGTAGAGTTAGCAGTTTAGTTACGTTGATTATTACTAACAGTCAATATGAACACAGAACCCATTGCGGTGTCGACGTTATACTGTCGACTCTGTAGAACTGTTTTTTTCAAGACGGAATAACGTCTTAGACCATAAAAAAAATTAGAATCATTTAAAATTTAGAAAATTTAGAAAAATTTAGAAAATTTAGAATAATTTAGAGGAATCTTAGAATCTATGTCCCCGCGTTTTACCTTCTTTATATTACATCAATACGGAAACACAGAAGTAGCTCTCGACTCCTAAAAAAGAAACTATAACTTTCGATTTCTAATTGAACGAGTCTTCTTCTAAGTTTCTACGACCTCCCCTTCATAAGGGTTCAATTCATGAAAATTTGGAGGGAAGGAAAAATACATTTTTTTATGTCTAGGGGGGGGGGGAGGATTTGTATTTTTTTTCAGTTTTTCATTTTAAATTTCTAGTCTTCCAAATTTAATGTACAAGCAGAACTCAAGTGCCAACGGTTTCATAAGGAAACTAACTACTAAGGTGTTACAAATAGTAATGAACCAGTTAACGACCTAAGAAGCGAAGCAAGTTAACGAGTTAACAGCTTACGAGTTACGAGTTAAAGAGTAACATTTCCTTCAAAGGACGTTTTTTTGAGTTGATGTCTTCAGTATGACGCTTCTCTATATCGTCTATTTTCAAAGTTTTTTTCAATCTTTTGTAATCCCCATAAATTTATTTTCGCAATAAAGCTTTTACCATAAGGATTAACCGAAATCACAGTTACCAACCATTCCTGAATCAGCATTAAATGGTGATTTTTCTCGCTTGATTTTTCTTTGCAAATTCATGCGACAAATAAACAAAAACAAATGTCCTAATAAAAACGGTCAAGGAGGGAATTTTTCAATAAAAAAATTTAAATAAAATATTTTCAAAGCCTGGAAGTAAATCTAGCCTCCCCCCTCTAATTGACGTCACTACCGCTTCGGTACGAAGTTGTTGGGATTCAATGAGTTTGCGACTGAACTTTTGAAAATTTAAAGGGGAAAAAATCACACAGAATAATCTCGAAACCATGAGAATCGACAGAGGCTATAAAATTCAAAAATATAAATTAAAAACACATAATATATTATGTCATCAGAACAAGCATGAGAGGGTAGAAGGCCCCCTCTGCAGGTGCTGCGAGTGGAGGAGGGAGGCATTTCAAGGGTACATTTGCAAGGACAAAAGGCCCGAGTGACCCAAAAGAGTTGGTATTTAGTTAGAATTTATTAAAAACAAAATATATTTTAAATGTTTTCTGTCAAAACTTTAAGAAATAAATATCAGTATATTTATATTAACTGACAATCCACAGTCATTTTTTTTTCAATAAATTGCAAAATATGTTCTAGTCTTGAGAATGAATGGGGGTTGTCAGCCTCGCTCGTATTAATTGTTGCTCGTTTTGAGTTTGACTCGGTTATTTATTGTAATTTCTGTTCCATTTTGGGTTTCGTTTATTTATTTATGGCGATTTGTGGTAGTTTTACGCTTGGAAGATTATTTTAATTTATTTCTGCTCATTTTGCCTTAATTGAACTCTTTACTTTTCATTGAAAAACCTGCTTTGTGGGAAAAAAATTAAATTAATTTCTGTTCGTTTTTATTGACAGTCTTTTTCAATAAAAAATATTTTATATATTTTCGTTTTTTCTATAAGAATCAATAGTTAATTTTATACCTCCTCCCGTTGACCTGAAAAATAAACTTATTATAATTCACAAAATATTCTATCTATGCTCTTTTACAACCTGGGATACACTTACACTCTTTCGAATTATTTAAATTGTAAGAGCAGAAGTAGTAACAGAAGCAGCCCCGAAAGTTCCAACTCAATACCCCCAGTCGTTCTAGAGATATTGCTGAGGTGCCTTATTGACAATTATACACAGTGCCTCTTGATTTAGTTTTAAAGCAACATTCAGTTTGAATGCATACAGGGTTAATCGCATAATTTTGGGGGATTGACATACCCAATATCCCTAGAGACATAGTTACTGTACCGTCCTACTATGCTGAACAAAATAGTCGTCTCAAAATTTTGACTGGGTGTGTTTGAAAAATGAATGGGCTTGGGAGAAGGGCTGCTTGGCCTATAATACTCCTTTTACTCTTACAATGGGCTATAGAACTTTTGATTTTGAATCGAATTAGCTCCTTTAAAAGTTTAAATAATTTTTCTAGCTAATATAGAGCGGCGCTGCCGTTGATATTGCTTACATGCCCTTTTGAAAACCTGTATGCATATAGTTTTCACGTTTAATTGGAACTCCCCCTAAACGTTCCCTAGACGTTTCACCTTGGTACCCTTAGCGCCATGAGTTACAGTAACTGTAGTAGTGGTATTAATGGAATATGCATAGTGCTTTCTGGCTAGTTCCAAATCCGCCACAACTTACCCTTAAAGGTCTAACTTAATACTATGAGGGGTATTTGCGATATTGCTTTATCACATTTTAGGAAATCCACAGGCTCATGGTTTGTTTTGATTTAATTCAACATCCGCCTAAATATTTTTAAAAGCTTCACCTTAATACTTTCAGCTTGCGTAGTAGCAATAGCTGTGGTAGCAGTAGTAGCAGTATGCGCATAGCACCTTTGGTTTTTCAACATCTACTGAAAGTTTAAACTTAACACCACCAACACTGTTCCTGAAGCTTTTCTGATACGTCTTCTTGACAACCTGTGTGGGCATTGTGTGTTTCGATTTAGTTCCATACAGTGTAAATGCATTCAAAATTTTTCGCCTTAATACCCTTTGTTTTAATAGCAGCAGTAGTAGCAGGAGTAGTACAATTAATAGTAGTAGACTTAGCTTTAGTGGCAGTAGTAGTAGTAGAAGTAGTAATAATAGTAGCAGTAGTAGAAGTATGAGTAGAAGCAGTAGCATTAGGATGCAAATATTTTCTTTTGGTTAGTTCAACATCACCCACAACAAGCCTAGTTAGTTTCAATTTCACACACCAAACTGTTCCTAAGACATTTCTGTTACGCCCTTTCGACAACTTGCATACAGATGGTATTTTGTGATTTAGCTCACCTTTCCTCCTCAAAATTCCTTGAAAATTTCAACCTTCATAACATTAGTCATAGTTTTAACAGTAGTCAAAGTAGTAGTATCGGTATTACTGGTATTAATATTAATAATAATAGCATTAGTCCTAATAGCAGCAATAGTATTAACGTATTGCCTTTTGGTTAGTTGAATATCGCTATCATCAAGTCACGGAAGTTTCAACTTAATACGATTAACCATTGCTATGAAATTGCTGATATGTCCTTTTGATAACCTTTTTGTTCATATTCTTCTTCAAATTTTCATCTCAATGCTTTTAGCCTTAAAAGTAGTTGCAATAGAAGTAGCAGTTGAAGTAATAGTATTAGAAGTAGTAGTAGTAAATGTAGCGATGATAGTAGTGTTAGTAGTAGCGTGCATATACTCCCTTTTAGTCAAAAGATCTTCCCCTTTAACCATTATCTGAAAGTTCCAAGTTAATACCCAAATCAACTCTCGATAGACAATCTTTTGACAATGTAGATGCACATAGCACCTTTTGATTTAGTTGAAATATGCCCTCAATATTGAGATGAATATAAACTTGAAGACTTGAAGGGCTTGGTAGGGGGTATTATGATTTTGAGTGGTTGGTGAGAGTGGGGTGCGGATGAGTGTTTTATGAGTATTACAAGCTTGTCACGGTTCCTTCGTCTCGCGATGAATCATAGAATTAGATTTCTGTAGGATTAGGTTAGGATCTGTGCAATGTCTTTTTAATTGTTCTTTGTTTATATTTTTTGCCATGTCCTATGGGCTTTTAGCGCAAATAAATTCTATTCTATTGTAAATGGAGTAGTGTGGTAGTAATGGTCGGCAGTAGCAGTGGTGATAATTGTAGTAGTAGGTAGCATGCAAATACTGCATTTTTGATTATCCCCCTTATCATTTCTTGAAAGTTTCAAATTAATTTACTCAGTCATTCCTGACTGAGGAATGATATATATAAATGAAT
>JAQQPU010005007.1:0-49376 GCA_029168905.1 Artemia sp. Kazakhstan ARC1039
ACCAAGAATACAACTACCACAAATCAGTATCAATAAATAAATGAAACCCAAAACAAACAGAAATTAAAATAAATAAGAGTCAAACTCAAAACAAGCAGAAATTAATCTGAGTGGGGTTCTAAACCCTATGTTTTCTAAAAACCAGAATATAATTTGTATTTTACTGAAAAAAGTCTGCATTGTCAGTTTAATATACATATGCTGATATTTATTTCTTAAAATATTGATTGATTTTTGATTTCTTAAACTTAGCAAAGTGAAAACATTTAAAAGATTTTTTTTCAGTAAAGTACAAATTATATTCTGGCTTTTAGAAAGCTTGGGGTTTAGAACCCTACTCCTATTAATTTCTACCCGTTTTGACTTTGACTCTTATTTATTTTAATTTCTGTTTGTTTTGTGTTTCATTTATGTATTGATACTGATTTATGGTAGTTGTATTCTTGGTAGATTATTTGATTCTATTTTTGTTTTATTTGGTTTAATGGAGTTCTTTACTTTTTTTTAAACTTATTTTGTTGAAAAAGTTTTTTTAATTGATTTCTGTTCTTTTTATATTGACATAGTCTTTTTCATTGAGAAAGACTGAGCCTCTTCTAAAGTTAAACAACCATCCCTTCTATAAAAACCTTAAATAACCCCTGGGCATAGCTTACAACCCTTGCCCCTAATCTCTGGGGTTTGTTTCAACTCCAAAGGCATTGTTATACGATATTTAGGCTATTTTGAATAGAATGGCTATCTCAAAATTTCTATTAGATGTATTTCGGGACTATAAGACGTGTGTGTGTGTGTGTTGAGGGGGGGTAGATGCCCTCTGATCACGTTGACTCTTAAAAAGAGCACTAGATCGTCTGATTACCAATCCAATGAGCCCCCTCCGAAGTTTATATGACCACGCTTTCTAGAAAAACCTTATATGTCCCCAGGGCATAACTTACAACCCTTAGTTATCCTCAAAGACATAATTTCCAGACCGTTCTGATACGCTGTACAAAATGGCTATCTCAAAATTTTGATTGGAAGTGTTTGGGGAAATTATGGGCGTGGGGGGCATTTACCCTCTGATCACTTTCTACTAATAAAAAAGGCACTAGTCTTCTCAATTTCCAATCAAATAAGCCCTTTTTAAGCTTCTACGACAAAACGTTCTATAAAAACCATATATGCCCCAAGGGCATAACTTACGACCCTTGTCCTGAGAGCTATGGGGGGAGGGTTGTCATCCTCAAAGACATAATTTCCAGACCTTTCAACTACGTTGGACAAAATAGCCATATCAAAATGCTGATCGAAAATGTGTGGGGAAATGATGGGAGCTTGGGGGGGGGGGGGTGTGATTCTCCCTCCGATTACTTTCGACTATTAAATAGGACAATAACCCTCTCAGTTTCCAATCGAATGAGCCCTTTTTGAAGTTTCTACAACAACAGTTTCTATATAAACCTTATATGCCCCCAGGGTATAACTTACAACCCTTGCCCCGAGGGCTCTGAGGGGGGTTATCATCCTCAAAGACCTAATTTCCAGAACTTTCAACTACGTTGAACAAAATAGCTATCTCAAAATTTTGATTGGATTTGTTTGGGGAAATGGTGGGCGTGAGAGGGGGGTTAGTTGCGCTTCAATCACTTTCAACTATTAAAAAGGGCACTAGCCCTTTCAATTTCCAATTGAATGATGCCTTTTTGAAGTTTCTACAACATCGCTTTCTATAAAAACCTTATATGCCCCCAGGGTATAACTTACAACCCTTGCCTTGAGGGCTGTGGGAGGGGGGTTCATCCTCAAAGGCATAATTTCCAGAAGTTTCAACTACGTTGAAAAAAATGGCTATCTTAAAATTGTGATCGTATGTATTTGGGGAAACGGGGGGCGAGAGAGGGGGTTACTTGCCCTCCAATCACTTTCTACTATTAAAAAGGGCACTAGCCCTTTCAATTTCCAATCAAATGAGCCCTTCTTAAGGTTTCTACGATACCCTTTCTATAAAAACCTTATATGCCCCCAGGGCATAACTTATAACCCTTACTCTAAGGGCTGTAGGGGTTTTGTCATCCTAAAAGACCTACTTTCCAGAACTTTCAACTACGTTGAACAAAATGGCTATCTCAAAATTTTGATTGGATGTGTTTGGGGAAAAGGTGGGTGTGAGAGGGGGCTAGTTGCCCTCAAATCACTTTTGACTATTGACAAGGGCACTAGCCTTTTCAATTTCCAATTGAATGAGCCCTTTTTGAAGTAACTATGACAACGCTTTCTATAAAAACCTTACCTGACCCCAGGGCATAACTTACAACCCTTGCCCTAAGGGGTATGGGGAATTTGTCATCCTCAAAGACATAATTTCCAGAAATTTCAACTACGTTGAACAAAATGGCAATCTCAAAATTTTGATTTGATGTGTTTGGGGAAACGGTAGGCGTGAGAGGGAGGTAAGTTGCC
This sequence comes from Artemia sp. Kazakhstan ARC1039, assembly GCA_029168905.1. Taxonomy (NCBI): domain Eukaryota; kingdom Metazoa; phylum Arthropoda; class Branchiopoda; order Anostraca; family Artemiidae; genus Artemia; species Artemia sp. Kazakhstan ARC1039. The sequence continues at coordinate 2,446 of JAQQPU010005007.1, forward strand.
CGCTAATAACTGTCGACTATTAAAAAGGGCACTAGCCCTTTCAATTTCCAATCAGAATAGCCCTTTTTGAAGTTTCTACGACAACGCTTTCTAAAAAAAAACCTTATATGCTCCCAGGGTTTAACTTACAACCTTTGCCCTGAGGGCTTTGAGGGGGTTATCATCCTCAAAGACCTAATTTCCAAAACAGTCAACTACGTTAAACACAATGGCTATCTCAAAATTTTGATTGGATGCGTTTGGGGAAATGGTGGGCGTGAGAGGGGGGTTAATTGCCCTCCAAACACTTTAACTATTAAAAACAGCACTAGCCATTTCAATTTCCATCAGATTCATCGTATCAGAGAACCCTACTGTAGAGGTTTCAATCTCCTATCTTCAAAAATGTGGAATTCTGTACTTTTTGCAAGAAGAAAGATAACGGAAGCGTGTGTAAGCTTTTCTTTTGTTGTTAAATTAAGTAAAAAAAACTTTTTCCACAAAATAAGTTTTTCAAAGAAAAGTAAAGAACTCCATTTAACAAAAAATGAGCAAAAATAAAATCAAATAATCTACCAAGCGTGAAACTACCACAAATCAGCATCGATAAATAAATGAAACCCAAAACGAACAGAAATTACAATAATTAACCGAGTCAAACTCAAAACGAGCAGAAATTAACATAAGTTGGGCGCAAAACCCCTATGCCTTCCCAAGGCCAGAACAAAATTTGCACTTTACTGAAAAAATATAAGTGTTTTTGCTTTTATAACTTTAATAAATCAAATAATATTAACATTTTGATTACTAAATTTCACTAAACAATGCACATTCATTTGTATTTTTTCAGTTTAGTATTTTTATTCATTTGTATGTTTAATTTAGTTTCATACATCCTCTAGTTGACCTGAAATGGAAAACTTGATACCATTCGCAAAAAATCTGTTTACTTTCTTTGATAGCTTGGATACACTTACGCTATTTTGATTTGGTTAAATTTTAAGAGCAGAAGTAGCCCCGAAAGTTTGAACATAATAGCCTCAGTCGTTCTTGGGACACTGCTGAGATGCCTTATTGGGAATTAGCATTATCACAGTGCATTTTGATTTAATCTTAAGGCAACATTTAGTTTTTAAACATAATGGGCAAATGGGTGGGCGTGGGAGGGTGGTTGCCCTCCAATCACTTTCGACTATTAAAAAGGGCACCAGCACTTTCTATTTTCAATTGAATAAGCCCTTTTCGAAGTTCCCACGACAACTCCTTCGATACGAAGTGCCCTGGTCTAAACAACAAAAACAAAAAAATAATACATTATTCCCATGTCGATCTTTACTATAAAAATGTCAAGCCTTCCAATCACTTTCGACTGTTAAAAAGAGCACTAGGCCTTTCGATTTCCAATCGAATGAGCCTTTTTGGAAACGACAACGCTTTCAATAAACACTTTATATGCCCCCAGGGCATAAATTACAACCCTTACCTTAAGGTCAGTTAGGGTGGATGTCATCCTCTAAGACCGAATTTCCAGAACTTTCAATTACGTTAAACAAAATGGCTATCTCAAAATTTGATTGGATGTGTTTGGGGAAATGATGGGCGTGAGAGTGGCGGTAGTCGCTCTCCAATCGCTTTCAACTATTAAAAATGGCCATAGCCATTTCAATTTCCAATCAAATGAGCCTTTTTGAAGTTTCTACGACAAAACTTTCAATAAAAATCTTATATGCCCCCAGGCCATAACTTACAACCCTTGCCATAACTTACAACCCTTACAACAGAAGAAATGAAAAAATATTAATTGCTTTGGATGAAATAGAGTATTAAGGAAAATTTATATAACCAAAACGGGTTATTGGAAAAACAGATGACAGGAGCTTTGTAGAATGCACGAATCAACCAATCTGAAAAAAAAAATTCAAGAACTCAATTTGTGTGCTGTGGGACAAGAAAGTTTCAAATCGAAGTCTGGTATGTTTTCTCTAAAGATATAGATGGTATAGTTCAAGAACACGGCTTTGGACTTCACAGTCCCTACCGGTGGTGCATATCTCCGTTTCATTCTCCAGCCAGAAAGTGCAATGAGGGTTGGGGCCAGCCATTCTCTGCTTTCGCACATCCTTGCGGTTTACCTTCCCCATATTTCTCCAGGTACCCGTTTAGAGCTGGGTCGACTACGACCGAGCTTACAGAGTCACGCAACTGACCCCGTTCTAAGCCAAATAAACAACGACACCAGGAATCATACCCCAGTCCTTACGGACAATTAATTTCAGGTTATATCCTGGGGTATATAAGGTTTTTATAGAAGGTGTTGTCATAGAAACTTCAAAAGGGGCTCATTTGATTGGAAATTCAAAGGGCTAGTTCCATTCTTAATAGTCGAAAGTGATTGGAGGGGAACTAGCCCCTACCCCACGCCCATTATGCTCTCAAACACATCCAATTAAAATTTTGAGATAGCCATTTTGTTCAGCGTAGTTGATTTCCAGATAGAAAATACATTTTTGAGGAGGACACTCCCCAACAACCCTCAGGGCAAGGGTTTTAAGTTATATCCTGGGGTATATAAGGTTTTTATAGAAGACGTTGTCATAGAAACTTCAAAAGTGCCCATTTGATTGGATATTCAAAGGGCTAGTACCCTTTCTAATAGTTGAAAGTGATTGGGGGCAACTAGCCCCCCCCCCCACGTTCATCATTCACCCAAACACACCCAATCAAAATTTTGAGATAGCCATTTTGTTCATCGTGGTTGATTTTCTGATAGAAAAATGTTTTTGAGGAGGACACTCCCCCACAACCCTCAGGGCAAGGGTTTTAAGTGATGCCCATGGGGCATATAATGTTTTTATAGAAGGCGCTGTCGTAGAAACTTTAAAAAAAGCTCATTCGATTGGAAATTCAACGGGCTAGTGCCCTTTTTAATCGTCGAAAGTGATTGGAGGATAACTAGCCCCCCCTCCCACGCCCATCATTCCCCCAAACACATCCAATAAAAATTTTGAGGGAGCCATTTTGTTCAGCGTAGTTGATTTACAGATAGAAAATATGTTTTTGAGGAGGATACTCCGCCAAACCCCTCAGGGCAAGGGTTTTAAGTTATGCCCTGGGGGCATATAAGGTTTTTATAGAAAATGTTGTCGTAGAAACTTCAGAAAAGGGCTCATTCGATTTGAAATTCAAAGGGCTAGTGCCCTTTTTAATAGTCGAAAGTGATCAGTAATATTTTTTTTTGTTGTTGCTGTTTAGACCAGGGCACTTCGTATCGAAGGAGTTGTCGTGGGAACTTCGAAAGGGGCTCATTCAATTGAAAATAGAAAGGCCTGATGCGCTTTTTAATAGTCGAAAGTTATTTTTGGGCAACTAATCCCCCTTCCACTCCCACCTTCCCATTATGTTTAAAAACTAAATGTTGGCTCAAGATTAAATCAAAATACACTGTGATAATGCTTATTCCCAATAAGGCATCTCAGCAGTATCCCAAGACCGACTGAGGGTATTATGTTCAAACTTTCGAGGCTACTTCTGCTCTTAAAATTTAACCAAATCAAAATAGTGTAAGTGTATCAAAACTATCAAAGAAAGTAAACAGATTTTTTTTGCGAATGGTATCAAGTTTTCCATTTCAGGTCAACTAGAGGAGGTATGAAACTAAGTTAAACAGTACTATTTGTGTCCAGATTTTTAAAAGGGTGTATGTTGTTAAAAATTGCTGAAAATTTTTCTCCAGCATACAAATAGCAGGCCAAACTATAAAGTCTTAAAAAACGAAAAGATTTAAAGTGTTCTTTTTTTCCTGAAAAGAATATGTCAATATAAAACGAACAGAAATTAATTAAAAAAACTTTTTCCACAAAATAAGTTTTTCAAAGAAAAGTAAAGAACTCCATTTAACAAAAAATGAGCAAATGTATTACTGAGGCTAATAGTCTAAGGAAGTTCCTAAAGAAAAAATTAAGAAAAGTACCTTCTAATTATTATAATAGTAAAGTCAAAGATCTATGTTCTAACAAGCCCAAGCAATGGTACAGAAAAATTAATGAAATATGCGGAAAAAGTCCTTCCGTAGTTGATTTTCATCTCCCTGAACCCCCTAATAAGACTGCCAACGATTTAAACTTGTACCTTGCTTCCATCGTGTAAAGTCTCCCCCCTTTCACTGGCTCAAGTCCAACTATTCCTCCTAATACTTCCTTCCCCTTTATTTCTCCCTCTTATAAAGAATTTATAAAGAATTTTATAAATAAAATTCTAAAGCTTAGAAAATCGAGTATTTGTTCCCTGGACATCCCAGTTGACTTAATTAAAGCCTTTTCAGACAAAATTGTTAACCCTTTATCAAATATTTTCAACCACATCACAAAATTTGGTAAATTCCCAAGTTGCTGGAAACAAGGTTTTATAACACCTGTCCCCAAAAAAATGCACCAGTCTGACTTTCGCCAACATTCGCCCCATTACACTCACTTCAGTTTTTTCCAAACTTTATGAAAGTTTCCTCTGTGACTAACTTATGGATATAATTTGCATACCATCGTAAGTAACCTTGATAAACCAAATGTTTGGCTGAACCTTGTCTTAGTTGATTTCCAAAAAGCTTTTGACCTGGTTGACCACACCATCCTAGTTCGTTCACTACTGGTTAACTTTGAACTTGATCCTCTGTTAGTAAATATTGTTATATCGTTTCTTTCGAATAGATCTCAAGTTGTTAAATACAAAAATATTTTCTCTAGCCCCCTCCCTATATATTGTGAAATTCCTCAAGGAACCTTATTAGGACCACTTTTATTTCTAGTCATGATTAACGATATTGGTAGGGATTTTCCCCAAAGGTGGAAATACGTGGATGACTTGTCGATCCTTGAATTATGTGACAGGAATACTAAAATTGACCCACTATGAAGCTAAGAACCTAAATATTAAAATAAATTCGACCAAATCAAATATAATGACGATAAATTTTTTGAAATCCACTCCCGCTTTCCTTGACCCTATCCCACCCGAAATGCTTGTGAAACATGTTAAACTCATTGGTGTCACAATTTCAATAATCTTAAATGGGACATGCATGTTTCTAATATTGTTAAACATGCAAACGTTTCATTATCTATGTTAAAAATTTTAAACAAATTTAATTGCCCTAAGATGCAGTCCCTCCGTGTTTATTTATGATTTATCAGGCCGCTATTAGAATATGCATGTCCGGTCTGGCATTCACATCTTTCAAGCGACCTTATTGACAAAATTGAGTCGGTCCAAAAGCGTTCGCTCAGGATCATCTACAAAGAGAGCAAAATTCCATACTCCTTCCTCCTTAAATCCGCAGGTATTACCACGTTAAAAGAAAGGAGAGTACAAATTTGTTTGCGTTTTGCTAAATCCGCAATATCTAATCCTTGTACTGAGGACATCTTTCCTGATTTACATGACCCCATTAGACCCCGTCTCCCCCGCTTAGCTTCCTTGGAATTCCAACATATTCACCTATCCATACCGTTATTGAGAGCTTCCGGAAAAGTTTTATCCCCTTTATTTTGGCGCACCTAAATAATCCCTGAACTATGCTCTGTACCAAAATTAACTCCCCCGTCCCTTATTTTAGTTGTTGTGTATGTTCACAATAATCATGCGTAATTTTTTTTCTCTTTATTTTTGTCCCTTTTATTTTCCCTATTGTTGATACTTATTTATGTTAAATTTCTTTTCTGACCTTTAATTTTAATTTTTTTACCTTTAATTGTATTCCTTTTTTTTAATTGTAAATTTTTCTTTTGAAAACTAATTTGGCTTGATTTTAAGTGTTTTTTTTTAATTTTATGTATTTGACCTTTAACACGATTTCGGCAATTTGTTCCCCTTGACTGCGATTTTCTTTTATCCCCCACCCCTTCTTCTTCTATTTTTCTGTTTCTATTCTAGCCATTTGTTAAATTCTTATCGAACATTTTTATGCTTGATTGGTGTTTCTTTTCTTGCTGCATTATTTGTCTCTTCGTTTTGCTTTGTCTATATCTTTTTAACATATGAAGCGAATTCGACTCTATTAAAAAGGGCACTAGCCATTTCAATTTCCAATCGAATGAACCCTTTTTGAAGCCTTTTCGATGTCGGCAATGTTTTTCTTCTTGACTGGGATTTTCTTTTATCCCCCCCCCCTTCTTCTTCTATTTTTCTGTTTCTATTCTAGTCATTTGTTAAATTCTTATCGAACATTTTTATGCTTGATTGGTGTTTCTTTTCTTACTGTATTATTTGTTTCTTCGTTTTGCTTTGTCTATATCTTTTTGACATATGAAGCGAATTCGGCTCTATTAGAGCTTGTGATAGCCTTTGGAAAATAAATATTGTCTTATCTTATCTTAAAAACCTAATTTCCAAAACTTTCAACTACATTAAATAAAATGGCTATCTAAAAATGTTGGTTGGATGTGTTTGGGGAAAAGGTGGGTGTGAGAGAGGGGTTAATTGCCCTCAAATCACTTTTGACTGTTAAAAAGGGCACTAGCTCTTTGAATTTCCAATCAAATGAGCCCTTTTTAAAGTTTCTACTACAAAAATTTCAATAAAAACCTTATATGCCCCCAGGGCATAACTTATAACCCTTGCCCTGAAGACTGTGGGGGGAGTGTCCTGCTCAAAAGTCTAATTTCCTGAACTTTAACTGCGTGGAACAAAATGGCTATCTCAAAATTTTGATTGGATGTATTTGGGGAAATGGCGGGCGTGGAAGGGGTGTTAGTTGCCATCCAATCACTTTCGACTTTTAAAAAGGGCACTAGCCATTTCAATTTCCAATCGAATGAACCCTTTTTGAAGTTTCTACGACAATGCGTTCTATAAGAACCTTACATGCCCCCAGGGCATAACTTACAACCCTTGCCCTGAGGGCTGGGGGGGTCATCCTCAAAGACCTAATTTACAGATCTTAAAACTACTTAGAATAAAATGGCTATCTCAAAATTTTGATTGCATGTGCTTGGGGAAAAGGTGGGGGTGAGAGGGGGGGGTTAGTTGCCCTGCAATCACTTTTGACTATTAAAAAAGGCTCTAGCCCTTTGAATTTCCAATCGAATGAGCCTTTTTTGAAGTTTCTACGACAACGCCTTCTATAAAAACCTTATATGCCCCCAGGTTATAACTTACAACCCTTGCCCTGAAGGCTGTGGGGGAGTGTCCTCCTCAAAACCATAATTTCTATCTGGAAATCAGCTACGCTGAACAAAATAGCCATCTCAGAATTTTGATTTCATGTGTTTCGGGAAATGGTGGGCGTGGAAGGGGCGTTAGTTTACTTCCAATCACTTTCGACTATTAAAAAAAGCACAAGCCACTCCAATTTCCAATTGAATTAGCCCTTTTCGAAGTTTCTACGACAACCTCTTCAATACGAAGTGCCCTGTTCTAAAGGATAAATAATAAATAATACATTGTGCCAACATCGTTCGTATATGCCCCCAGGGCATAACTTAAAACCCTTGCCCTGAGGGTTATGGGGGAGTGTCCTCCTCTAAAACATATTTTCTATCTGTAAATCAACTACTCTGAACAAAAGGGGTATCTCAAAATTTTGATTGGATGTGTTTTGTGGGAATGATGGGCTTGAGAGGGGGCTAGTTGTCCTCCAATCACATCCGACTATGAAAAAGGACACTAGCCACTCCAATTTCCAATCAAATGAGCCCTTTTCGAAGTTTCTACGACAGCTCCTTCGATACGAAGTGCCCTGGCCTAAGACGAAAAAATAAATAGAATAAACAAATAAATAATACATTGTGCCCACACCGTTCTTTACTTAGGCAGCGCTATTGCGCTGCCTATGATAAATAGCTATTTTAAAAGTACTAAAAATACCTTAGCATAAATAGCGAGGTATTGACGAGGGGGTATATCCCCCCATTTATGAAATAATTTCCGTTCATTTTAAGTTTTAATGTTGCTCCTTACTTTTATTTGAAATTTGTTTTTTCTTGTTTAATTTCTAATCGTTTTTAAATATTGCTGTGAAATCCGTCTCCCTCTTCATGGAAAATTTTCTTCCCCCGTGAAAAATGTCTCTATGGAAAGATATTCCCATGTGGCCCCTCCCCCAACACTAGAAAAAATCCTCCTGAAAATGTCTGTATACTTCCCAATAATCAATACTAAATGTAAAAGAATGGGCAAAGTTTATAACTCTCAGTCCTTCCCCTGGGAACTCTGGAGGAATGAGTTATCTTCAAAGACAGAGTTATTGGATATTGAAAGTATAATGTACAAAATGGCTATTTCAAAATTTTGATCCGGTGACTTTGGGGAAAAAACGAGCGTAGGAGAGGGCCTAGTTGCCCTACAATTTATTTGGTTACTTAAAATGGGCACTAAAACTTTTAATTTCCATTCGCATGAACCCTCTCGTGTTATTCTAGGACCACTGGGTCAATACAATCACCCTTAGGAAAAAAACAAACGAAAAAAATAAAAAATACGCATCCGTGATATTTCTTCTGGCAAAATTCCACATTTTTGCAGAAATGAGCTTGAAACCTCTACTGCAGTGTTCTCTGATACGCAAAATATAACGGCGTGTTTTTTATTAAGATTCTATGACTTTTAGGGGGTGTTTTCCCCTTTTTTCAAAAATAAGGCAAATTTTGTCAGGCTCGTAACTTTTGATGAGTAAAACCAAACTTGATAAAACTTATATATTTAAAATCAAGATAAAAATCCACTTCTTTTTATGTATCTATAGAGTTTCGGCTACTATTGAGCCGGTTCGCTCCTTACTTACTGTTCGTTACCTCGAACTGTTTGATTGTGACGAAAATTCAAACTTAAGCATAAAGAGCAATGGTTGAGGCGCTACCCTCATATTTGGAAAAAAAATTCGTTTTAATTTTTAGCGTTGCTCCTTACTTTCAGATGAAAACAACTTCTGACCGCTTTCCAAACCATGCCAGGAAACTCCTTTCCTCCATGTAAAGTTTCGCCTAAAAAATTACTCCATGAAGCTTTCCTCCTGTGGAGAATCCTTCCATCCGTAGAAATTACCCCTTCATATTTTTGTAAATAGGAGGTTGAAACATCTACAGTAAGGTTCTCCGATATGTTGGATCTGATGATGCAATTTTCATTGAGATTCCCTGATGTATAGAGGGTATTTATCCCTCTTTTAAAAAAAATGCTAATTTTCTCAGAATTTGATGGGTAAAATTAAGTTTAAGAAATCTTATATACTTAGAATAAGCATAAAAGGGTAATTCTTATGGTGTATTAGTTAATATCACAATCCTTTTTTTAGAGTTTCGGTTGCTATTGAGCCGAGTCTCTTGATTTTTACAGTTCGTTTCCACGAACTATTTGATAACAAACTGGGCTTCTGACAATAGATTTGGCTGTCCAAGGGGTGTATAAAATTTTTCTTGTCTTTTCTGTTTTAGAAGATGAGAAAGGGAACTGTTACATTGGAACAGAGCAATAAAGATAGTTGATAGTCAGCTTTCCCGTAACTGCCCGGTCACTATCTTACTTCCTTATCTCATCTATAATTTGCTACTTAAAAACATTTAGTTGTTCAACGACAGACTTTTAAATCGTTTGAACCTTGTTGACCACTCTTAACGTTCGTTTTAAAATTCATTCGACAATTATGTGTAAATGTATTTAAAACATCAGGCACTGTTCCTTTGAAGCATTAACTATGAACTCTTGAAATACAATTTATTCTTTAAACGCAAAGTAAGTTTTTACTGAATTGCGTTACTGAGAATTATTGTTAAATATCTAATATTCACGTAATTCTTTCATGCTCTTATCTTTTTGCTAGCCAAAGAACCAGTCAGACCATATGCACAAAAAAACATAGCACAAACTGTTTAATGAAGAACCACCCCCCCCCCCTGCTTGCAAAGTACCCCTTCTAAAAGAACTCTTCTTAAAAGTTCTAATTCAACCCCTGAGCCAAGAGGCAGAATATGGTATTCTTATCATATTGAGCATAGAAACCGTCACCTAAGAAAGAAACGTATAGACTGCGTGCAACCTCCATATGGATATATAGTCGTCTTGACTTACTTGACTTAAGTCCCGCCCGACCTTTGTGGCTGTATTGGGGCTTCTTCTCTTCTGAGCAAGTGATGAATGTGGTGACGGTAGTTCGATCTATCTGGTGCTAGGCGAAGTAGCTGGGGGAGGTTATGGGCCGGGAAATTGTCGGTCCATCTCTTATGAGGTTGGCCTCTAGAGCGCGTGCCGTGAACTCGATTTTTGGAAGCTGGTTGGCCGACATTCGCTGGATATGGCCAAGCCAGCGGAGATGCTGGCTTCTGACCCGGTCCATGATGGTGCGGGGACAACGGAGTAGTTTTTGGAGGTCTTCATTTGAGACTCGGTCAATATAGGTAATCCCCGCAAAGCGTCTAAGGCATTTAGTTTCAAATGCGGAGATTATTCACTCATCATCAGCCTTTATTGACCTAGTTTCAGTTATGAGAGATTATGAGATTGGGATTGGACGATTGGGATTATGAGAGAGTTTAAAAGTCGCACCTTCAGATAAGTTGGCGGAGTCTTGTTTTTACAAATTGGCAGGAGGTTCTTGAAGCTGGCGCTTGCCCGGCCGAGTCTTCATTTAATCGATTTCGAGCACAGTTATCAGAAGTTAGGAGGCTCCCTAGGTAGACGAAGGAGTCAACATTTTCTACTGGCTCTCCTTTTATTGTTAGCTGAGCATTTCTTAAAGCAGGGTCTCCAGACACCCGCATAACCTTGGTTTTGTGACCATCCCAAAGGCCTCGGTTGTTGAGACTAGTTCGTCGGTGTCAGCTTGGAGTAGATGCTCTTGACTGTTGAGTTTCTCGATGTCATCTGCACATGCCAGTTTATCGATAAGCTTCCCTCCAATCTCTGCACCATCAACAGTTTCAGCAAATGATAGTGCTGCGTTGAGGGATAGGTTAAAGAGGTGGGGTAACAAGAGGCAACCTTGAAGAACGCCCGCTGATGTCAGAAAGTCCTCTGTCAATCCCTCGGGTGTCTGGACTTGGCTAACGAAATCTGAATACATGTCTCTTATCAGGATTACCAATTTTTTCAGGGGCTTCATAGTGTAGCAGGATGTGCCATAATCCATCTCGCCATATCAAGTCAAAAGCCTGCTTGAAATCGATGTCAATCTGAAATCGATGAAATCTCCATTATTTGCCGAGTGGAGAAAATCTGATCTATGGTAGAGCGGTCTTTTCGAAAGCCTGCTTGGTATTCCTCTAAGATATGGTTTGTCAGAGATTTCAGACGGTCAAGGAGTATTTTTGTAAGAATCTTCGCCGGTTGGCTAGTTAAACTTATTGGTCTGTAGTTGTTACAGTCGCCTTTTTTCCCCTTTTTAAAAAGAGGGACGATGGTGGCTTTCGCCCAAGATCAGGGGAAGTGGCTGCTTTCCCAGACACTTGTTATGACTTTGTTATAGATATCAACCAGTTCTTCTGGGCCTGCTTTTAATAGTGCTGACTTAATACCATCCGGGCCTGGGGCTTTATTAATTTTTAGAGATTTTATTGCTGATAGTACTTCATCTGTTAGTGGAGGAGGGCTTGGGTCTACTGGGTACTACAATAGTGGGAACGATAGTAAGATGTTTGGGTCGGGTGTTATTGTGGGGTTTAATTTTTCGCTGAAGTGATAGTTCTTCGTCTTCCCTCGGAGTCCGTGATTGGGAGTCCGTGTTTATCTAACAGTGTAGGAGCGGCCGAGGACTTCTTTTTTGACAGTTCACGGACTTTCTTGTACATGAAGTGGCTATTCCCTTTTTGAAAGGCTTCTTCACACTCAAGACATTTGTCATTGACGTAGTGTCCTAGAGCTTGCTGGATTTTCTTTTCTACTAGATCAATAATTTCGGGGGTGATCCACGGTTTATCCGAATGGGTCTGAATTCCCAGGATTTCACCAGAAGTTTCTCTGATGATGGATGCGCTTTCGTCGACCAATCGGTCAATATCTTCTCCTGTTGGAGCTTCCATGGGTTGGATTCTCGACAACTTGTTTGAGAGTGCTGTTCTATACCTGTTCCTTGTTTCAGCAGGTTGTTTTTCAGCAGATCGACACGACATCTTGGTAAGCTTTTCTTAGGCCGTGGGGCTTCCGAATGCGCAAACGGAGCTCGGACGTGACTACAACGTGGTCCAAGTCGAAGTCGCCACCGGCTATGGAGACTGTGTTCAGTACTGAGGATTTCCATCGCTTGCAGGCAAGTATGTAATCGATCATGCTTGCAGTTTGACCGTCAGGGGATCTCCAAGTAACTTTCCTTCGTTTTCTATGACGGAACATGGTGTTTGTTATGAAAAGTTCGTTATCCCGACAAAAGTCGATGAACATTTCACCTCTGTGGTTCTGCCGCCCATGCCCAAACTTTCCCATGACGTCTTCTAGTCCATCATTTGAGTGTCCGACAATGGCGTTGAAGTCCCCAATCACGAAGAGAACATGTTTCTTGGGAGCAGTGTAAATGGTCTGTTGGAGTTGGCTGTAGAAGTCTTACACTTCTTGGTCACTCCGGGACGAGTCTGGGGCGTAAAGTTGGATTATGGTCATGTTGCCAATCGAGCCTTTCTAACGAATGGTGATAATACGTTCAGAGACAGGATGGACGGCAAGAAGAGATTGTTTGGCTCGCTTGGAGAGTAGGAAACCGACACCTCGGGGGTGAACTCTATCACTTCTTCCAGACCTGACGAGCGTGATGTCGTTTATTCTTTCTATTCCTGTAGAGGGAAGATCAGTCTCAGATATTCCAACGAAGTCCCAGTGGTAACGGTTCATCTCGTTTAGTACTAGTTCTCTTTGTCCTGGTTTGGCCAATGTGCGTACGTTCAGCGTTCCTAGTGAGAGAGATGTTTTTGGGGTTAGGATAAACGAAGTCTTCTCCGACTGGAGAGTCGTCAAATCGGATAAATGATCGTCGGCTACCCCGGAAGCGGTAACAAAATCATTTTCATTGTCATCATTATCAACAATATCATTCTCGCAATTTGCAATTCTTGGTCTCATACTGTTGGTGACCGCGGATGCGGTAGCACGAGTTCTTACTTTCTTATTCGCCATTTTTACCATTTATACTTAAGAGAAGGAGTTTCTTGGCTAATTTGTCGGGGTAGCGGTAAGCCACTCGTCTCTACCCTTAGCAGAGGTCATTGTCCATGAAACCAGATCGTCTGCCCTTCACAGTTGTCCCTCGAGGAAGGGATCCTCCCTTTCGGCGATCTGCGACGCCTAGCAATTTTTCCCATTACTGGGGGAAGGTGTGTAACCTCCGGGACATGTCCACACGCCGGTGGGACCGGCGTGGTGTACATCAGAGGGGCCTTCCTCCTCCTCCTCTAGCTGTATTTCTGACCCCTAGGTGAGGGTGTCCCAGTTTCAATTATGGACCCCCAGGAGCTAGGTCCACCCTAGGTCTGCGCCTTCTATGAAAGTATCCTACATATCTCTAGGACGTTCTCCTATCCACCACCTGGGGACACGCTGAGTGGCCTGAGGGAGGCCCCCTACTAAGAATATAGTCGTCTACCTTCAGTCAAAAGAAAATTAGGAAAATGCAAGTTCTCTTATGAACATCCAAAAGCTAACTGACTGGATCGAGGCTCTAGAGCAGTGGTTACCAACTGATTTTGGGCATTGCCCGACCTAGGGCATTTCTAAATCCTTTTGCCCCCTTCGTGATATTTAACTTTTGTTATTAAATATTTAATGTGCATTCACCTGAAGGAAGCTTAAAAGACCATTCACGTGGGGTTTTTTTCGGATCGTCCTCTAGGCATATTTAATGCTAATTAAAATATTGTCTGTATAAAACACCTTTTGTACAATGCTTGACCTTATTGCAATACTATCACGTATTTTGTTGCTATTTAAATGCATATGAACGTGCTTTAAAGTATAATTAAGAATGTAAAGTATAGTCAGCCAAAGCGTACACGTCCTGCCCGTAATCCACCAAAAATATTGACATACCCCTCCTGTGAGGTTTGCACCCCACGCTGGGGACCAAGGCTCTAGGGGAAACACTTTTTTTGCACCATGCTTTTGTTTTCAGATCTCACCAGCACTCTTAAGCTATTATATTTAAACGAAGGGAAAGGAGAACTTTTGTTTATTAAAACGGAGAGAGTGAAACACTGTAGATAGTGTCCAAGTTCTGCTACCTTCTCGTCACTGTTTTTGCCTCCAGGTCCTTAACCGTATGTTTATGGAATTCTTCTTATTTCCAGACTGTAAACCATTCGGCCGTCTAACTCTGTGTGATCGGCCGTCATCTTTTTCATGTCATCTTTATATTTTAATGGCAACTCTATAAAATCTACAACGAAAGGTGCGTCCAATTTTTTTTTTTTGGGGGGGGGGGGGGTACAACAAAAATTCAAAAACGCATCAAAAATCTGTTTATACGCATTTTTGTTACGTTTTACCAGGCGGAAAAAATTTCGAGGAAGGGGCTTTCAGTCCCCCCCCCCCCACTGGATGCGGCCCTGTGTACAACCCTAAAAAATATACGACACTTGATTCTTTTATAGTATCAATCATTTATTTAGAAAAAAATATATAATATTTCATATTTGCTGCAATATCTGCTAATGTTATTAGCAGATGTCGAGTTATGGTTCGAAAACGCCGTGGCCATCCCAAATTAGGTCATTAATAGTAGGAGTGGGAATGCCTTACTTATGGAATGACGGTCTTGGTTCCCGTGATCTACCAACAAATTTAGTAAGCCAGGTACGATTTGTCTTTGAGGGTTAAGAAATTCAGTATTGGCAAGGGCTGGTTTTAAATTCTACTACATTGAATCATTATAATCAGGCTAAACCTAGTTTTGGAGAGGAAATTTATTTTAAATTTAATTTACCAGCTATGATTTCATGTCGATGGATTCAGCTTAGGGCGAATTGCCTTCCGATCCAGAGCAGGCAAATGGTGTTCGACAGGGGGACAGTTGATCCTGAAGTTTGGTATATGTGTCCTCTTTGTAGAGATGAGGACGAAGATTTGGACCATTTTCTCCGAAAGTAACCGGTGCTCTCTGATTTAAGGGGAAAATACTTACATGGGATTGTTTTGCTGCTTCCTGGTATTTTACAAAGTAGTAATCAAACCCCAATATTTCGTATTGGTACGTACATAAAGAAGGGATTATAAAGAAGGAAAAGTTTTTACAATTAATTATGATTTATTATATGGAATTACATTTATTTTGTCGATAAATTACCATTAGGTATTTCTTGCTATGTATCATGTTTCTGTGTTTCGTAATTTGTTCCGTTGTGATTTCTTTATTTTTCATAAATTTTTGTAAAGCCCTTGGGCTTTGGAAATACACGATCTATCTATCTATCTATTTATTCTAAACATTATTGTACTTAACTTGTTTTAATGACAATACTATTAACGTTCTATGCTCTAAGTTGTTTCTTTGTCCTATTTTCTTTTAAGAAAAATGAAGGGAGAATGCTATATTGACGCAAATCGATAGAACTTGTAGATAGCATCAACTTTTCAGCAACTGTCTCATCACTGCCTTTACCCGCGGGTTGTTATTCACAAATTTCTATAATCCTCTTATTACCCCACTTGAAAACGGATGAGTACCATAATAAAAAAGATCCCCAACAATGATAAACGGATAAGAGGCGATTATAAGCCAATGATTGTTTTAGAGCAACACTGTAGTCTGTTTGATACAATCTGAAAAGTGAAGGGATGGTTCCGAACAGATGTAGGAAAGATATATTTCTAATGTTTCTAAATAAAGATAATAACGAAGTTTTCAGAAATGCTCAGCGTTTTTTCTATTAAAACTAGGAGAAAAAATGCCATCAGGAGAATCTTTTCATCAGGTTTATCAGGACGTGGAAATTAGATGTACATTCTATTCCACGAGTTGCAATGTATTATGTTCTATATGCCACTGTGTTCGATTATGCCACTGACTGAACGAATCTGATCACGATGATAAATAGCAGTTACTTACGAAAGTCGATATGAAACGTTAAAAATAACTTTTTATGAAGGTCTAAAAACCTTTATATCGGTTTATGAGGATGTGGAAATTAGTTGTATGTTTCATTATATGTTCTATTATGCGTTTAATGTTCTTTTATTCCACTGAAAGAATTTGATAACACTAAAAATCAGGTTCGTAGCCACTTTAGTATTTTTATTGGGAGGGGGCAAGAGGGGGTGGAAGTAGGTACTATTCAACTGGTAGTGAAGAAACGTGAGTATTTAACAAACACGCTACTTGGGGAATGTAAAAACATTACGTAATACATTATGAACAATTAACACACATTAAACAATCATAAATGTAAGTGCTGGTGAAAATTGTCAGCAATGAGCTGCTGCAGACGACAATAGTATAGCGTAAACATGCTTTCGTGTGAGCAAAGGTCAATGCTATATACACTCGGCTTTTTCAGCCAGATTCACCACTAACGCTGAAGTACACATTCCCCCTCCACTTCCCCCAACCCCCACGCCCAGAACAGGATGCTCAAGTTCATAACTGAACCAAGGTCCATTCTGAGTATCGCTCTATTCATTTCTTCATAATTTTGAATATATTTTGACTCTATAAGATTTAATTTGTTACATTAAATTTTTAATATACGTGATTTATTAAAATGTTATTTATAACTTTTTCAACTTCATAGATAGATAGGCTATATATAGGCTAGGCTATAGATAGATAGGCTAGGCATAGATAGGCTAGTTCAACTTCATAGATAGGCTCCAAAGCCATTGATTTAAGATAAGAAGGTCCAAGATAAGACCTAAAGTCATTTAGAGAAGAAGGACTTACAGAAGAGGCTATAGTTTTCCCGATATTAGCAAAGTATGAGTGCGTCTTGCACTTTCAGCTCACCCTCTACGATTTTACCATCAATCAAAACACTTGAATGGACAGAAGGGGGCCGAGAAGATGGCCTGATAGCAGAATTGTTTGCCAGGTTTTCTTAATGTCTTCACCTCACACAGAGAAATTATTCTAATAAAATGACGATTTGACCTTCCGACAAAGCGAATTGTAAACTCTTCTATAAGCTTTAAAAATTTGAAGTCAAAAATTGCGTGAAGATAGCTTAGAGGACCTGTAAGCCTTCCAAAGGTTATTTTTTTTTCTCCGGCTACTATGGAATCCAGGAGTCATTCAAGGATTGAAAGGGGTTGTTCTCTTTGATCCAGGATTCAACTGGACTGCATAACATAATTTCTTTCAGAGTCAAAAAGAATTAAAAAGTGAATCTACATCAGATTCATTTTGAAAAATACCCTACGAATGATCTGCCAACTCCTGATCACTATAAGAAGAGCCAACTCCTGATCACTAAATTTTAAAACGAAAAACGAGCTCCATGGAGCCTCCTAGGTAATGAGTCAGAAAAATCATAAACGAAAAAAACAGATAAATGGTCTGAAATATCACTCATCAATACAGAATTTTGCACCAAAGTAAACGATGAAAAAACATTATCAAACAGTTCGTGGCAACGAACTGTAAGTTAGGATTGACCCGGCTCAATAGTAACCGAAACTCTAAAAAACGGGATTTTTATACAAATAGATATTTCAAAAGAATACCATATCAATGCTGATTTCAAATATATAAGTTTCATCAAGTTTAATCCTACCCATCAAAAGTTACGCACCTGAGAAAATTTGAATGATTTTCGAAAAAGGGGGAATGACCCCCTATAGAACATTAATGAAAATCACACCACCAGATTGAGCGCATCAGAGAACCCTACTGCAGAGGTTTCGAGCTTCTATATGCAAAAATGTGGATTTTTGAATTTGTTGCCAGAAGAAAGATCACGGATGCGTGTTTATTTGTTTTTTGTTTTTTTGTTTTTTTTTGTTTTTTTTTCCCTAGGGGTGATTGTGTCAACTCAGCGGTCCTAGAATATCGTGGGAGGGCTCATTGGAACGGAAATTAAAAGTTCTAATGCCCTTTTTAAGTGACCAAAAAAATTGAGGGCAACTAGGCCCCCTCGCTCATTGTTTTCCCAACGTCACCTGATCAAAATTTGAGACAGTCATTTTGTTCAGTATGGTCGAGAATATGATAACTATGTCTTTTAGGATGAATTAATCCCCAAAGTTCCCAGGAGGAGGGCTGAATATGAACTTTATTCAATGTTAACATATAGTATTGGTTATTGGGAAGCATACAGACGTTTTCAGGGGGGATTTTTTCTAGTATTGGGGGATGGGGGGGATTGTGGGTTTTGTGGGAGGATCTTCACAAAGAGGAAGTTATCTTGTTTCCCAGCATTATTTATAAAAAAGGATCAGAAATTTAATAAAAGAAAAAAGTTTTTCAACTGAAAGTAAGGAGCAACATCAAAACTTAAAACGAACAGCAAATAATACGTACGTAATTGGGTTAGCCCCTAGTCCAATACCTCGCTCTTTAAGCCAAAGATTTTTTATTACTTTCATAAGAGCTATTTATTCTAATTAACGGTCTTTATGATTAAAAGATCATTTTTAAAGAGTTCGAACAAACTTCGAACTTTAGCGTAAAGAGCAGGGTATTGAATAGGGGGCGAACCCCCTAATATACGCATTAAAAATATATGAATATAGAAGTTCAGTACGTACGTTAATTCGTAAGTTACGTATATTTATTACTAATAAAAACGTTTGTAAATAAAATTAAACAACGTTCGAGAAAGTCATTTATCCATATAAAAGTAAAATTAATATGCAAATTTGGTTTTAATTATTCATATACGGTGAGCCAAAATCAAAACCTGCATTACTTCAAAAAGGTTTAAAAATTAAATAAAAAAAAACAGTTTTTTTTTAACTGAAAGTAAGGAGTGACGTTAAAACTTAAAACGAACAGAAATTATTCAGTATATGAAAGGGGCTGTCCCCTCCTCAATGCCTCGCTCTTTACGCTAAAGTTTGACTTTCTCACAACTCTATTTTTGTAAACAATAAAAAACTTTAGCGTAAAGAGCGAGGCATTGAGGAGGGGACAGTCCCTTTCATTTACGGAATAATTTTTGTTCGTTTTAAGTTTTAACCTCACTCCTTACTTTCAGTTAAAAAAAACTTGTTTTTTTTTATTTAATCAAGCAGAGAAGCAGTAGTATCAGTTATGCGAGTTGGAATGCATGCTGAAGGTAATGTGCCACAGGCAAGCATAGCTGAGAGAAAATTCAAGGAAGGAGATGACCTCCGGTCGCACAAATTAACATTAAATTCACCCATAATGACAAGTTCACATGAATGTTGTTGGATTGCTTCCAAAAACTCATCAAGAATTTGAAAGAAAGACGGAACAGACCCGCTAGGCGACCGGCATATATTTTCAACAATCAGAAGGTTTAGTTTGGGTTTTAAATTCGATAAACATGGATTTTAAAATCCCTTCTTCAGTTCTTGACAGGTCACGTCTTACAGAGTACATAGAATACTAACTTCTCAGTGTCACCGGTCTTAATTTGCCAGGCCGTTAAAAAGCTGAAAAAGGTATACTCAAAAGGCTGCGATAGTATTTGTGCTCTACATGTTTCTTTAGGAGGTTATGTTCTTTATCATCACATTGTTCTTCTGTTTCAAATGATTTTGACACAAGGGATAGTCCCGAGTTGCTTTAGTGTGGGTATGGTTATCACGATATTAAAGAAGGGGAAGCCAGCCGAACAGCCTTCTTCGTATCGGCCAGTAACGATATCTTCAGTATTTTGTAAACTATTCGAGATTGTTTTGTTTGATGAGATTTATGATAAGTGTGAGATACCTCCACACCAGTTTGGTTTTCGAAAAGGCCTCGGGTGCACCCATGTACTTTATCTTCTTGCTAACATATTACTTGATGCTCATCTCTCGCGAGAAACTTTGATCTTAGGTCAGTATTATGTCAGGAGAGCTTTTGACTCTGGGATTCATGCCCAGATTTTGGTTGAGCTGTGTAAGCGAGTGCGCTCTTCTATTGTAAGGTCACTACGTGATATGTATAGGAACCTCAAGCTTCGTGTTTGTTTGCAAGATCGTGAGCTTAATAGGGAGATATCCGTACATAAGGGAATTAAGCAAGGGGCTATAACGTCTCCTACTTTGTATAATAATAGTGTTAATGATGCACAACAGGTTATCTCTCCGAGTTATATTTACAAGCATATTGACTTGTCACTTCTGGGCTTAGCAGATGATCTTTTAAATCTGTCTCGGTTACTTTCTTCATTAGAAAATAATTTCTCGCGTCTGGAAAAAAGTTATGTTGATACTGGTTTGCAGTATAATGTAGAAAAATCTGCTGTTTTGTTTTTTAATTGCCCTGAAGGTAATGCTGCAGTCAGTCTTGGTGGAATTACCGTAGCACCGTCTAGTCACATTACGTACCTTGGCCTGCCGATTGGTCGTAATCTTCGAGAGACCCAGTCTTTGCTTATTGAACACCTTTCTAAAAAATTACGCATTGCCTATGCGGGTGTTGTCACTAGCCGTCGCAATTCAAGCCGTAAATATTTGGCTCGTCTTTATAATGCTGTAGCTTGAAAAAATATAAATGTTTTTACTTTTATAACTATAATAAATCAAATAATATTAAGATTTTGATTACTAAATATCAGTATATGTATATTAAATATAATTGGAGAAAAGCCATCAAACTAAGCAGTACGAATATAAATTGGACATACGATACGAAATAAGCCAAAATTCAAAAATAGTTTTCGGAACAGTATAGGCATTTCCGCTGCGATAAAAGTGACAGGAGAGAAGTAAGCAGAAGAGGGGTGAGAGAGTTGTCTGCAAGAGCCGTGGTACCCGCTGGGCTTGCCCCTTAAATTGCGGGGACAAGGTAGGTAGCCTCCAACGCTTCCCTTACTTCTCTCGTAAGTGAATTTCTGCTATTAATATTTTTGGCTCCGCCCACGGACTGATCTTGGACTCTGTGTGATTACGTTCTGTACGAAATATGCCGCCGGATGATACTGGTGCGAAAGAGAGATTGATACGGAATGCCGTGTTGAATTTTGCAGTAAGAGCGTATAAAGCGGGAAACCAGAGTGCGGATATAATGAGCAAAGCTGCAGAGTTCTTCGAGTTGGATGATATACGGAATGCAAAGAAATTACTGTGGTCTGAGGCAGGCCAGTCAACTAGGCCAACTAATCGTGACAAACCTACTGACCACATATTCGATTCATAAAAGCACTGAAATACTGCGATGACAACAAAGTCAATTTGCCGTGTTTTGTTATCTATGAGCCTGACGAGGTTCCTATGATTGCCGGAGAAATCTCAGCGACACTGACCAGGAAAGTGAATGAGCTTAGTTCTAAGTTTGACAGTTTTGTGAGATCCGCGAGTCAGTCCCAACCGGCAGCCTCCTCTGTTCCACTGCAAACTGCGACAGTGTCGACTTATGCAGTCGTGCTAAAGAATCCCCCGAAAGGACTGGACGATCCCGTTTCACGAAAGGATTATCTCGATAAAGTATGTGGAAGCAATTGTGGAAATATTGTGGAACTGAAAACTCGCAAAACCGACTGGAAAGTTGTTCTGAACGATCAAGATGCTGCGAAATCAGTTGCACAGGCTGTTGCTAAGTCCGACTCAAGTATTAAAGCAAAAGTGTCCAGTCCTGCTTTCTTTGGCATAATCAGGAACGTACCCACCAGCGTTAGTGAGGAGGATCTTTGTGGTCTTGTGAATAATTGTTCTGAGGCCTCTCAGATCGGTAAAACGAGATCGTTCAGACTGAAATTTGTAACCAAGCATCATCTAGCCTCCGCGGTGAAATCTCCGCTTATTATACGCTACGAACGAATTCCAGTTGAGGACTTTCATTTTCTCCCGAGGCGTTGCTATAAGTGTCAGGCCTATGGGCATATTGCAAAGGACTGCTCTAATAAAGCAAGATGCTCAAATTGCGGAGGAGGCCATACTAATTCTAAAGACACCCCGTGCCAGAACCAGATGAAGTGCGCCCTCTGTGGCTCCAATAAGCACCCCTGCTACAGTTTCAGTTGTCCAGAAGCCAAAAAGGCCCTATCTAAGCGATGACTAGCTCCAGCACTCTGAAAATAGTGACGTGGAACATAAATGGCGGAGTACTATCTAAATTACCACTTTTAGAAAACCTTGCTGACAAATTTGACATTGTGTGCGTGCAGGACCATTTCCTGTCGGCTGAGGGACTCCAGCTCTTACAACTAAACGAATACGTAAATGTGTTTGGCATTCCTTCTAGGAGCTCGGGAAGAGGTCGTCCTTCTGGTGGTGTTGCTATCATTGTCCGTGCCTCGCTTCGCGCCTCGACGTTTAAAGAAGCGGACTTTTATATTGCAGTGAAAATTGAAAATACTGTAGTGCTCTCTGTCTATATGCCAACGAACTACAAGAATGTTCAATCTGACAATAAGTTTAATATTGCTTGTGGAAAAGTAGCCGCTGTTGCTACATTATGCGCGGCGGGAAAACTTTCATGTATTATTGCCGGAGATATGAACTCTAACCTCTCTGATGCTAATGATCCGAGAGGTCAAATCCTGCTCGACGCTTGCCCAAGTCTGAGGGTACTGAGAAATAGAGTAGACTTCACGTATGTGCATAATTCTGGTTCCACGTCCTCGCTCGACTTTCTGCTCTGCTCTCCCGACTTGAGGACTCACGGTGACTGTGAGGTAGATATCGGCTTTTGTGTTTCTGATCACCTTCCAGTGGCTAATACCTTCATTATTAATTACCTCCTGAATAATGCCCCAAATGATGCTCCAAAGGAGAAAAAGTGGTTCCAGAAGACTGAATGGCAAAAAGCTAATTTAGCCATGTTCAGGTCTGTGTGTGACGGAATCCTGGAAAAGATTAAGGTCCCTTTCCAGCTACTACTCCAAAGCTCACCGATTGCATGTGATGAGAAACAAATACTTCTAAATATCTACTGTAGTGAAATAACTCACGCCTTGCGCTGTGCAGAAAAAACCGCGGTTCCTATTCGTAAAGTGAGAATTGGGTCAGAAGTTCCAGGATGGTCGGAAAACCCAGCTTTGGTTAATGCGTGTCGACAAGCTAAAATGTGGTATAGTGTGTGGATTGATTCGGGCCGTCCTAAACATGGTGTTGTAAACAGTGTTCGATTGTATACAAAGCGGCAGTTCTCCAAATGTCTCGCCTTGCATCGCTATCGTGTGATTGATGAAAATAGTGAGTCGCTACGAGTCGATCCAAATAAAATTTGGAAGTTCATCAAAAAGAATCGATCTGCTAAAGCACCTAGTAACGAATCCGCCCCTAGTGAAAGTGAATGGAATAGTTATTTCGCGAGCAAGTTTGCTGCACCTGATCCTGAATTGGAGTGCAAGTTTGAGAGAGATCTTGATCTCTGTTTAGAATCTTTGGAACCGGATCTTGGCCACTCAGTGAGTGTGTCGGATGTTCGTTCGGCTATCCTTAAACTAAAAAAGAAGTACTCTAAAGGAGTAGATAATATCTGTGGTATGCATCTGATTCTCGGTAGTGAACTGTTAATAGTACATCTAGCACTTATGTTCCAAATGATTTTTAGTTGTGGTCTAGTGCCAGATATTTTTTGTACCGGTGTAATCACCCCTGTCATCAAGAAAGGTAAAGACCCATCTGAATGTTGTTCTTACCGCCCGATAACCGTTGCTCCCGTTTTTTGTAAATTGTTAGAGTTATTAGTTATTGAGGAGATAAAGTATGTTTGTAGTACGCCAGACTCGCAGTTCGGTTTCAAGAGAAATATTAGCCGCGAGCACGTGCATAGCCTATTGTCTAATGTTTTGTTGGATGCAGATGCTAAAGGTGAAACCGTGGTACTTGCAGGCCACGACGTCCGCGGGGCTTTTGATTCGGGTATCCATGCACAACTGCTTGTCTCTGCGTTTAAGAGAGGTCTTGACAGATCTATAATTGCTACTTATAGGAACATGTATTTTAAGTTGAATGTTAGAGTAAGGGTACTAAAAAACCAGAGCCCGACTGTATCCGATTTCCTCATACCAGTACGAAAAGGCATTCGCCAAGGGGCTTTATCATCACCGCCTCTTTATAATAACAGTATCATCGAGGCTCAGAAGACGGTGAAAACGTTCTTTATTTTTCGTGGAATTGATTTGTCTCTTGTTAATTATGCCGATGACATTTTAAATCTGAGTAGATCCGTCAGTGGCATAGAGAGTAATTTCAGAGTTTTGTCTAATGAATATGCTAGCATAGGCCTAGAATTCAACTCCAGCAAAAGCGAGGTGGTCGTCTTTAATTGTCGTAAGAAAGAGTTGGCACCTGTCATATTTGCACTAGGTAGTAATACTGTTACTGTAGCAGCATCAATGACTTACCTTGGTTTGCCAATTGGGTCTAATCTTAAAGCTACCCGGTCCTGTCTAATAAATGATCTCAAACAAAAAGTCCAAAAAGCGTATGGGATGATTTTATCATGCAAATGCCTATATAACCGCCGCATTCTAGCACGGATCTTCAATTCCTTTGCCACCCCTCATGTCTTAGCTTTGTCACCTTTCTGGTCTTTGTTCACTGTTGATGATAAAAAAAAACAATCCGTACAGTGTTCTATAAGTTTGCAAAATATCTGCTTAGCCTTCCCCCCTGGCAAAGAAACCGCCCGATTTCATCACGTTACGGACTCGATGACCCCTTCGTCGTGATCGTGACCAGGAGGGAAAAGTTCCTGAAATCTTTAGACCCAACGCATAGTATGTTTGAAGCTATAGTTAGTACTGTGTAATGGTTGTCTTTTTATGTAAATAGTTTCGCCATTGGTTTTTGAAGTATTAATTTAAGTTGCTCGTTTGTTTGATGTGTTGTTGTTTTCTTTTCATTTTCTCTCTACTCCATTTTTACTTTTTTTGTATTGTTAAAGATGGGTAATAAAAATCATTCATTCATTAAACTGACAATGCACTTCCATTTGTAATTTTTCAGTAAAGTGCAAATTTTGTTCTGGCCTTGGGAAGGCATAGGGGTTTTGCGCATATTGACATAGTCTTTTCACGGTAAAAGAAAATTATACTTTAAATCTTTTCGTTTTTTATGACTTTATAGTTTGGCCTGCTAGTTGCATGCCGGGGAAAAATTTTCAGCAATTTTTAACAGCATACACCCTTTTAAAAATCTTGACGCAAATAGTACTGTTTAATTTAATTTCATAACTCCTCTAGTTGACCTGTAATGGCAAACTTGATACCATTCGCAAAAAAATCTGTTTACTTTCTTTAATAGCTTAGATACACTTACGCTATTTGGATTTGGTTAAATTTTAAGACCAGAAGTAGCCCCGAACGTTTGAACATAATACCCTCAGTCGTTCTTGGGATACTGCTGAGATGCCTTATTGGGAATTAGCATTATCACAGTGCATTTTGATTTAATCTTAAGCCAACATTTAGTTTTTAAACATATAAAAATTGGATTTGAGAAAGACTAAAATCTATTCTATAAATCATATACAACAACTTTCTATATAAACCTTATATGCCCCCAGGGCATAACTTACAACCCTTGCACTGAGGGCTCTGAGGGGTTCATCATCCTAAAAGACCTAATTTCCAGAACTTTCAACTACGTTGAACAAAATGGATATCTCAAAATTTTGATTGGATGTGTTTGGGAAAATGGTGGGCGTGAGAGGGGCGTTACTCGCTATCCAATCACTTTCAACTATTAAAAAAGGCACTAGCCCTTTCAATTTCCAATTGAATGAGCCCTTTTGAAGTTTCTACGACAACGCTTTCAATAAAACTTTATATGACCCCAGGGCATAACTTACAACCCCTGCCCTGAGGGCTGTGGGGGGAGGGATTTTCATCCTTAAAGACCTAATTTCCAAAACTTTTAACTACGTTGAATAAAATGGCTATCTAAAAATTTTGATTGGATGTGTTTTGGGAAAAGGTGGGAGAGAGAGGGGGGCTACTTGCCCTCAAATCACTTTTGACTATTAAAAAGGGTAATAGTCCTTTGAATTTCAAATTGAATGAGCCCTTTTTCAAGTTTCTACGACAAAGATTTCAATAAAAACCTTATATACCCCCCGGGCATAACTTATAATACTTGTCCTGAGGGTTGTGGGTGAGTGCCCTCCTTAAAAATATGTTTTCTATCTGGAAATCAACTACCCTGAACAAAATGACTATCTCAAAATTTTTATTGGATGTGTTTGGGGGAATGATGGGTGTGAGGGAGCTAGCTGACCTCCAATCATTTTCGACTATTAAAATGGGCACTAGCCCTTTGAATTTCCAGTCGAATGAGCTTTTATTGAAGTTTTTACGACAACGCCTTCTTTAAAAACCTTATATACCCCCAGGGCATAACTTAAAACCCTTGCCCTGAGGGATGTGGGGGAGTGTCCTCCTCAAAAATATATTTTCTATCTGGAAATCAGCTACGCTGAACAAAATGGCTATCTCAAAATTTTGATTGGATGTGTTTGGGGGAATGAAGGGCGTGAAGGGGGCTAGTTGCACTCAAATCACTTTCGAATATTAAAAAGGGCACTAGCCCTTTGAATGTCCAGTCGAATGAGCCTGTTTTGAAGTTTCTACGACATCGCCTTCTACAAAAACCTTATATGCCCCCAGGGCATAACTTAAAACCCCTGAGGGTTGCCCTGAGGGTTGTGGGGGAGTGGCCACCTCAAAAACAATTTTTCTATCTGGAAAACAACTACGCTGAACAAAATGGCAATCTAAAAATTTTGATTAGATGTGTTTGGGGGAGTGGTGGGCGTGGGGGAGGGGGCTAGTTGCCCTCCAATCACTTTCGACTATTAAAAAGGGTACTAGCGCTTTGAATTTCCAATCGAATGAGCCTGTTTTGAAGTTCCTACGACAACGCCTTCTATAAAAACCTCATATGCCCGCAGGGCATAACACAAAACCCTTGCCCTAAGGGTTGTGGGGGAGTGTCCTCTTCAAAAACATATTTTCTATCTGGAAATCAACTACGCTGAACGAAATGGCTATCTAAAAATTTTGATTGGATGTGTTTGGGAGAATGATGGGTGTGGGAGGGGGGACTAGTTGCCCTTCAATTACTTTTGACTATTAAAAAGGGTACTAGCCCTTTGAATTTCCAATCGAATGAGCCTGTTTTGAAGTTTCTACGACAACGCCTTCTATAAAAACCTTATATGCCCCCAGGGTATAATAAAACCCTTGCCCTGAGAGTTTTAGGGGAGTGTCCTCCTCGAAAACATATTTTCTATCTGCAAATCAAGTACGCTGAACAAAATGGCTATCTCAAAATTTTGATTAGATGTTTTTGGAGGAATGATAGGCGTGGGGGGGGCTAGTTGCCCTCCAATCACTTTCGACTATTAGAAAAGGGTACTAGCCCTTTGAATTTCAAATCGAATGAACCTTTTCTGAAGTTTCTACGACAACGCCTTCTATAAAAACCTTACATACCCCTAGGGTATAACTTAAAACCCTTGCCCAGAGGGTTGTAGGGAAGTGTCCTCCTCAAAAACATTTTTTTTATCTGGAAATCAACTACGCTGGTCAAAATGGCTGTCTCAAAATTTTGATTGGATGTGTTTGGGGGAATAATGGGCGTGGGGGGGCTTGTCTCCCTCAAATCACTTTCGACTATTAAAACGGGCACTAGCCCTTTGAATTTCCAATCGAATGAGCCTTTTTGGAAGTTTCTACGACAACGCCTTCTGTAAAAAACTTATATGCCCCCAGGGCATAACTTAAAACCCTTGCCCCGAGGGTTGCTGGGGAGTGTCCTCCTCAAAAAGATGTTTTCTATCTGGGAATCAACTACGCTGAACAAAATGGCTATATCAAAATTTTGATTGGATGTGTTTGGGGAAATGATGGGCGTGGGAGGAGGAGACTAGTTGCCCTCCAATCACTTTCGACTATTAAAAAATACACTAACCCTTTGAATTTCCAATCGAATTAGCCTTTTTTGAAGTTTCTACGACAACGCCTTCTATAAAAACCTTATATGCCCCCAGGGCATAACTTAAAACCCTTGCCTCGAGGGTTGTGGGGGAGTGTCCTCCACAAAAAGATATTTTCTATCTGGAAATCAACTACGCTGAACAAAATGGCTATCACAAAATTTTGATTGGATGTATTTGGGGGAAGAATGGGCTGGGGTGGGGGCTAGTTGCCCTCCAATCCCTTTTGACTATTAAAAAGGGCACTAGCCCTTTGAACTTCCAATCGAATGAGCCTTTCGAACAAAATGGCTATCTCAAAATTTTGATTGGATGTGTTTGGGGAAATGATGGGCGTGGGGGGGATAGTTGCCCTCCAATCACTTTCGACTATTAAAAAGGGCACTAGCCACTCCAATTTTCAATCGAATGAGCCCTTTTCGAACTTTCTACGACAACTCCTTCGATGCGAAGTGCCCGGGTATGGAGAAAAAAAAACACATTGTGCCCACATCGTTCTTTACTTAGGCAGCGCTAGCGCACTGCTTATGATTGTTAGACAGGTTATCAATAAAATTCATTCATTCATTCATTCAATATTCCAAAACATAAACAGCAAGGCCACCTTTAGCCATCCTACTATGGTTCAAATACTTCATCTTATACCCAGGGAGATGCAATAGAGATTCAGTTTTCGAATCGAGGAAAGTCTCACAAAGACCAATAAAATCGGGGTGGCTACTGCGCACTATTTGTTTTAACTCATCAAATGAAGAGCAAAGACCTTGAACATTTAGCTGAAGCACAGAAAAACTACCACTTCGTTTGGAAACTTCATCCAAACTAAATCCAAAATATACTTACTAACGGCTGAAAATGGGAATTTGATGTAAAGTTATTATACTCACCTATTGAATTATTTATTAGACTAAGAACATCAATTGTATTATTTTGAAGCTGAAGTTGTCGCTCACCCAAGGAGAAAATCTCACCGGAGCTAGATTCCGGAAAATTTAAATTACCATCAAACTAGGATTCATCAGGTATCCCCCCCCCCAGCTTGGAATAGCCCCATTTTTTAAACAAACAAAACAGAAAAAAAAACAATGATAGAACATAGAACAAAAACAAAAGGCTTAAAACTTGTTTCATGTTGAATGAATATTTTTAGAAGTTGTCGCATCCTTAAAACACTATCATTAATGATCCAGGAAAAAATTCGGATCGTTGAATTAGTCACTTATAAATTATAGCCTGTACGACTGGACACTTAAACGCGTATGAAGGGTAGTCAGCTGAGCCACATAGGCTGCACTTCATAGGTTTCTTGCACGGATTCTCTTTAGCTTTTGGATGATCACCAGAACATCTTGCACATTTGGAAGTATTTTTACACAATTTTGCGACGTGACCGAATTGTTGACAGTTATAACATTGAATAGGCAGAAACTTGAACTCGCTAATAGGTAGGCGCTCATATCCGACCAATAGACTTTCACTAGGGGCTTGTTCGAGATGTGCCTTTTCAGCAAATTTGAGCCAAAAGGAGTGCGTTCTACCTAGCTCCATAGCTTCAGAGCAGTTTGTTACTAGCTGAATTAGATCATCAGATGTAGGCTTTTCTGGGGTCCGGCGAACAATTCCAAAATATGATAGGCTTTTTACTTTGGCATTGGAAGATAGATCATGATCGTTGAGAGCGTGTGCTACTGAATGAGCATCTTTATCAGACAAAATAAGCCACCAAGCATCCTTACGGGGCTTTAATTTAATAATACGATCACAAATATTGCCACAAATTTTACTAAGAAAGTCTTTTCGTGATACCGGACCGTCAAAATCTTTGTGTGGGTTCTTTAAGACTACTGCTACTGCATAGGTTGGATTTGAAGCCGGGGACGACCCATTTTGTGACGAACCAACATTAGCCTTGAGCATTTTAGAATCAACTAGACTATTAAACATTAGGCATAACTCATCGACTTTTCGAGTCAGTGTAGCATTTGTTTCACCGGGCACTTCAGGCACCTCATCAGGTTCAAAAATTACAAAACGGGGTTGGACCACTTTACGCTCATCCAAGAGATCAAGACTTCTAATCATATCTCCGACATTATCACATATTTTGTCTATCTGTAGCACGTGTAGAAACGGCAGCTTCAGTCCACAACAGTTTGTTGGCTTCAAGTATCAAACCAATGGCAAAAAATTCACAAGCAGTTTTCGCAATATCAGTACAAGCAATCCCCTCTTTTTTTGCTCGAAAGAAGAAATTTAGAACTGCATTTCAAATCAGTTTCTCGTCCGCTATCGCGGAGTAAAATGAAACGATTAGACACAGCAAGACAAAAGTCTGTGGGTGGGACTAGGTTAGTCTCATTAATAATCCAGGAGAGTTCAAAATTGACCGAATATTATTACAAAAACAGGCTTATAGCAGAACTTTGAAAAATAGCTTAGGCCTACTGAATAAATCATAAAATATCCGATTTAAGCCAGTTGTATACACTTTGAACCCTGATTCAATACTGAATAATGCTAATTAACTCTTTGTTCTTGAATTTCCCAATTTTATATCTGCATTTGGTTGTTTTTCTTCCTTTATTTTTACAATCAAGGACTTTAATATTCTATTATGTGATATATTTTTCCTTATAGGCCTATGTTGATTGTTTGATTACATAAACTTCTTTTAAAATATTCAAACATGACTTGGTTAATTTTCTGAAGCTGAAAGTAAGAGAAAGTAGGAAAATTAAAACGAACTTCGTATATAGCATCTGGAAAATTTTCCCCTTGTAAAATTTCCTCTGCAAAGTTCACCCCCCCCCCCCCAGAAACTTCCCTCTGAAAGGAAAATTATCCCAACAGAAAATACCCCTCCCATGCAGAAAATCCCCCTCCTCAAAGAATGTCTGTATACTTCTAAATAATCAATACTATATGTAAATAATGGATAAAGATCATAGCTGATAGCCCTTCTCCAGGGGGTCTGGGGGCAAAGTCATCATCAAAGACAGATTTATCAGATCTTTCAACTATTCTGAACAAAATGGATATCTCAAAATTTTTATCAGACGACTGGGGGAAATATTTTTCGTCACTTAAAAGGGCACTAAAATATTTGTTTTCCGATCAAATGAGCTCTCTCCCAATCTTCTAGGATCCCTGGTTCGATACGATAGCTGCTGAAAAGAAAAATAAACAGAAAACACGCATTTGTGATATTGTTTCTGGCGAAAAAAAATGCAAAATTCCACATTTTGTATGTATGAGCTTGAAACATTTGCAATAGAACTCTCTGATACACTGAATCTGATGGTGAAATTTTCATTAAAATTCCTTAACTTTTAGGGGAGGTTTCCCCCCTTTTTCGAAATTAGAAAAAAAATTCAGACTTGTAACTTCTGATGGATAACACTAAACTTGATGAATCTTATAGATTTGGAATCAGCATTATAAGCTGATTATTTTGATTTATCTATTGATATTCCAATTATTTTTTTTTAGGATTTCGGTTACTATTAAGCCTCGTCCCTCCTTACTTACTGTTCGTTACCACGAATTATTTGATTAACCACATGAAATATAAAAACGAGTTAAAAAAAAGTTTTTACTCCCTCATATCTGAACATAGCAACAAGAGGTAAAAAAAAGGTGGGTTTATTAGGCTGTCTTTTCAGACATACGCTTAATAAATGACGGGGTTGGCTAAAACAACGCAATAAGTGGCATCACTAAAATAACTATAGTAATTAGAGCAAATTTTAAAGAGGGATTTATAGGAAGATTATATCTCTACTTCTCTTGGATCTTCCTAAATTCAGTATTATAGTTTTATAGTCATCTTCCTTCGTTTTTAGCATTTCTTCGAAAGTTTTCACTTATGATGCTGTAATCTTAAGAGAGAAGATGCCAAGATAGTAATCTTAAGTAATCAAGCTTAATATTAAGATAGAAGAAGTCAAGGTAATTTCTATCTCATTATCAGTCTTATTATGTACTGAAGAACAAGAACATGAAGCAGTTCTGAATTCCTCTGCTGTATTTGATTTTTATGCTCAGTGTATTTTGATTCTGAATGGCTGACACACACACAACCCCACTTATAGTGTTCTTTTTATAGTCGAGGTATGTCCCGTCAAATTGATGCTCATTTGTTCCTCAAACAGTGACAGGCGAAGCCTACTTTCGGCAAACTTGATTACGTTTGTTCAGATGCGGGAACACAAGGAAGTAAGATTTCTTTGTTTAACTCACAGTTTGCCTAGTAACTTGATATGCTCCACAGTTCATTGTTAGTGGAACCTAATAAATACAATCATACTGCCTACTATACCCCAGGAGGACTACATAAATCATTTATTTCTATAGGCAATACGTCTAACAGAAATAATATTTTACTGAATTAGTAACAGAATAAAAAGTGGAGCAAATATGCGCAGGCAACAGAATAGTGAGCATGTCCCAACGTGTACACACGGGCCTGACCCGAGAAAAATCTTAAATATTTATGATTGAGGAATTTTCAGAATTCCTTTTGATAGTTCGGTTTTCAACTTATTATTTGGATTGTAAATTTGTATGTTTTCTGATTTTTGATTGTCAAATTGTCTGTAAAAACAAGTATGGTACTGAAAACGTGGGTAAATATACATATGTTACAGCTGGCTATCGTAGGGTTTTTCACTTGACATATTTTGAAATATGTCTTCCCAATTGTCTTTTTTCGTTTTTCATTATGATTAGAAATTACTAAAATATCATTTCTTACAAAAACCTGATTATGAAAGTTATCTTGCGAACGATAATAAGGACAGAAATTACTTTTTATTTTGAACATCTGACTAGTCGCATCAATTTGGGGAGGGGAAGGATTTTCCCACTAAAGATTGTTAATGTCCCCCAATTCTAGATTTAACCCCCCCTCCTCTTTTTGGGGAGCACTTGAAAAATGCCTTTTTTGATATTTTCATTGAAAAAATGACAAACATACCCTTCTTCTTGATTTTGAAAAGCTCATTGTGACCCCTCCCATATTTTTTTGTAAATCGATACTTCTGTTTTATTGATATTTTCTCAAATCTATTTATTTTAGGTGATATGCTATAATCTTTTTATTGATGTACTGTGACCTTATTTCAATCTTCGCTTGACCAGTTGCAGCCTACGTAGAAAAGGCAGCTGGCTTGAAGACCCAGAAGTAAGGACTAGAAGCTAAAGTCGCGTATAATAGCAGCAGATAGTTCACTACTATAAGTTAGAACAGATAAAACTGTTTTTCGCCTATCTTTTGTTGTTTTTGCCATTTTCAGTATGGCTTTATCCACGACGCTGTCACTTATCTTCTCACAAAATGAGTCAGCGCTTTGAAGAAATAGTAGCTATGTATTGAAAAAAATATCAAACCTGGACAACACCTTACCAATCTATTTTGATCCTAATCGGCTTATTGCTGCTATTCCATAATGGACCAATTGACAATTATTTCTTAAGAGAGTCTCTACTTTAATTCGTAGCTTTTTTGCTAAATATAAAGCTTAATTAGAAATCAATTTAAAGCCATAGTTGTAAAACCTAAATCAGAAAACAAGTTGAGATACTTTTTAGGCTAAGCAGCAAAGGCCGTGTTACCCATTGGGCCAGTTTATACTGCAGCTTAAAGGCCCGAAGCTTGAAAGGCCAGTTTGTAGTTCCTTTTCATGGGGAATTCTATTCGAAAAACAAAATAATCTCATAAAATATAGCTCTTGTGAATATTTCACTTTCCTGAAAAAATTGCTTTTCCTGAAATTTCTTAAGACATTTTCCCACCTCATTCGGAGACGATTTGGTTTTTGTTTGACCTCAGGTGGACGAACAAAACGCAAAAGCTCACATTTTTTTGGGAGCCGAACTTAACCATTGTTATGAACGTCTCTTCTAATATTCTAATCTTAGTTCGTAGACTTATCTTCTATTCTTCCAATTTTTTTTCAGCTGCAAAAAAAAAGAAGAAAAAATATACAGCGCGAATTGGCTATTTTACTTTTTGCTTCCATATTAAAAAATTCTGATCTATGCAAGCAAAGGTGTATCCAGGACTTTTTTCTAGGGAGGGGAGGGGGTACAAGAAATCTTTACAAGACATATAAAAAATTAGCTTATATGCATTTTTGCTACTTTTTTCCTGGTCGGAAAAAAATCTGGGGGGGGGGGGGGGGTCAAACCCGGTAGTCTCCCTGGCTGAGGCCTTGTATATAAGGGATTGCTTGTATTTATGACCTTGTACCAAAAGGTCATAACTGGATGAGTCAGTTACAACAGTCATTTACTTATATTATTTATTTGGTCGTTTCCCCTCTTTTCCTTCTTAGTGAAATGCTGACGTCTAGCATTCATCTTAGGCATTTAATCAGCTGTCAATCAGTTTTCAGAGAAAAATTCAAACCATTTTTCAAACAACAAAACGCCCACATTCCAGAGTCAACTTTCAGGCACACATTAGACACTACTTCTCCTTCAATACCCTTCAAATACCCTGTAATTACTTGTTATTATGCTACAAAAGAGGGCCCCGTGCTAATGCACGCTTGATTACCCCCCTCCAGTACACAATTCGTTGTTCATTCTACAGTCTATTTACAGCTTGTCGCTTCAGTTTAGTGCAACGAGCCAGCTAGCGGTTGCATTGTAGAAACACGATGATCCCGGAAGGCTAGTGTTAGGCGAGTCTACTGTTTACTATATTTAGAACATTTTACATAAAAACAAATGGGCTCGAAAATTTTGCTGGGCATATGGATAAAAAATTGAAAGCTATAGCTTTGAAAATAAAAAATATAGTTACTTGAGAAGTTTATATATAACTGTTGAAATGTAGGTACAGAGCGGGTATCTATGCAGAAATGTTTCCATAGGATGTCAGATATAAGGGCGGCGGGTACTTGGGAAAATCCTTTGAAAAAAAAATGGAAACGCAAAGACTATAAAAAGGTAAATTGAAGACAAAATATAAAAAACAATATGAAACACTGTAGAATCATAGAGTTTTTCATATACAGTATTTGCATGATATACAGTACTTGTATGGTATTTTGGAAAAATTGTTGCTTTGAAAATAAAAAAACAAAAACACTCTTAACTTTACAGATTTCTATCTATGATAGTTTAAATATAGGTTCAATCTAGGGAAGCATGCAAATATTTTTCCAAAGTGTGTCACATATAGAGGGGATGGGATTTTGGAAAAATCGATGAAAAAAGTGGAAACGCAAGGATATGGAAAAATTGATGAAAAAAGTGGAAACGCAAGGAATGCAGAAAAGGCAAATAAATGAGAGAATATAGCAAATCTTATGAAAAATTTTAGAATCGTCGAGTTTTTCCTGCACATTATTTGGGGTTTTACATACAAACAATTAAAGTTGAAGATTGTGCTGGATATTTTGAAAATAAATCAAAAGGAATAAACTGACTATGTGTCTAAACATTAAATATATAAAATTTACGAAAAAGTTTTTTTTTATTTTTATTTCACTTAAGGCAGCGTAAATTTTACTTTGGATTCTTGGAATTCAAAAAATACATAGAATACTCAATTGTGAAATGCTATGAAAAATTCAGTCTATTTGAAAATGTTTCTTGGTATTTTGGAATAAAAGTTGTTGCTTTGAAAATAAAAAAGTAGATCATACCTTTAGAGATTTATATCTATGATCCCTAAAATGTGGGTTCTTGGCACGCATCTAGGCTTTCCTAGGGCCCACATCTAAGAATGTTTCCGAAGGAGCTCAGATGTAATGGGGGAGGGCTGGAGAACTTGGAAAATACTATTAGAAAATGGAAATGCAAGCAATAATGTGTATTATAAAATGTGTATTATTAGAAAAATATAATAAAAAAATATAAAGTATATGATTTTTGCAAAAAAATAGTATTGCCGATTATGCTTATGTGTCGGGGTGCCAGTATCTAAAATTTATTATATTGAGCACAGAATCAGTTGGTGAACAAATTTATCTTTCGTGCTCTAATTTGAATGAATGCTCTATTTAGTGTACACACTGTCAAAATAGGAACTTTTTTTTAAGGACACATAATCCGAGATATAATCCCTTTTGAAATGGAATCGTAATAGGCCTATATTTATAGCCTAAATCTTGAATTGATGGTGCCTTGGTAATTACAAAAAATTATTTTCAAATAAATTCTCTTGGGCTAAGTTATCGTATGTAACTTGGTGTATACAGGATGGGGAAGGAGATGTGATAAGGGCTCATTCCTGAATATTATTGGTACCCTCCCCCGTAAAAATTTGACACTTCCCATCAAAATATAGGCGTGTTTATTTGGTGTGGCCTGTTCTTTTTTGAAATCACTGCCAAGTCCATGTAAATTTGTCAAAGGGACTGTTCTCTACCTCTCTCTGTGTGTGTACCAAGTAATTAAAAAAAAGGTGATTCTAAGTAAAAAAAGGTGATTCTAAGCAAAAAAGGTGATTCTAAGCAAAAACGACAGATTAAATGTAATAGAAGAAGAACACAATAGTTAAAATACGTTTTAGGAGCAAGAGGAGGAGGGGGATAAGACCTTCAGATCCCCTAATAAAGTCTGTTTACCCCCAAGCTCAAATAAGTGCAAGAATAAAAACATTTTATATTGTCCATTCTTTTACTTTTGATTACCTGAGTTTAAGCAGCAGAAGCAGTCACATTCAAATGCTAATATTTGTAATTACTGAATGTTGTAAATCTTCACTTCTTGTCAAAATGAAACATTGTAGTCTAAGATACAAATTTAGAAGCTGCAATATAAGAGTTGAAAAGCAACTACAAGAATATTAAAACCAATGTACTGTTCACTCTCTTTCGTAGTTGTACATAGTTGTGTGCCCCGCGAGTGGTCGCTCACTATCAAAAATCATATAAACCAGGTGGTGCGTGCCAAGCATGGCGGAACTGTGCCAAGCTCTTTGGGGAGTGTGCCATGTTTTAGGGACTGTACATGGCGTGGCAGAACTCTGCAGCACGCGTGGCATTCCATGAGGTAGACTAGGCCAGTTGGAAGAAAGTCAGCACCCCTTGGTGCCCTGATGAAGATTCCAAGTATGGGAATGGAAGCCCCCGATTTTTTCTACTTAAAATATTAAAAATATAACCCGAAATACCCACAATTTTTACCTTAAAATACCCACAATTTCAACCTAGGGTTAACAAATAAACTTTCAAATGGAGATAAATCCATTTATTTTGACAGTGAAAAAAAACAGGTACAAAAGTCCAGATATTTCGGTCACATATACAGCAACCGTCTTCAGTAGAAATACTTCAGTCGAAAGACGGTCGCTGTATATGTGACCGAAATATCCGGACTTTTGTACCTGTTTTATCACTGTCTAAATAAATGGATTTATCCCCGCTTGAAAGTTTATTTGTTCGTCTTAGAACGGCAGTGTGGTCTAAGAAAACAACACCTAATTTAAAGGTGTTATGTCGAAAACCTAGGGTTTTCTAAAATATTAGTATTGGTCAGTTAAAATTAAATAGAAATAATCAGTCTGTCAGTAAAATCTGTTGGCTTACCCCTCCCACAGCATTTTTACTAGTAGCACATCAGCACATCCCCCCATCCAATATGCACGAACTTACATAATTGCATATGCCTTCCGCTAAGTGAAACAGAACATATGGCTTTGGAAGTGAATTGCTTTAAGCTGGATTCTGAAGTTATGAATGTAAATCTGGTCCAAGAGAGCCGCCCATAAATTTTGCCATGGGGTTTTACCAGTCTACTGCAGGTAGTTCCTTTTTTCCAGGTATTTAATAGAAATATTTCTCTTTGACCCATTTTTAAATCCTTCATGTTTTCCGAGGGAAAATATTGGCTCTGCTTTGCTGTACCATGCTTGAAACTAAATGAAGAACGCCGTTAAATTTAGCCAAAGGCTAACTTTTGACATTTTAAAAATTTTGGAGGAGGATCAAGCCTTTTTATGGAGGTTTCAATGATTGAAAGGAGTGTGCCAGTTGTAGTAAAGTCCAAGGTAGATACCATCAGAAAGAATTGAGGAAGAAAGTTTTAAAAAAACACCCTCTCTTCATTCGTTTTGTCTAATAAACAAACTAAGAGGGGCAACCTTATAAAATACTTTACGAACTGTGATTTTGTAATAGAAATACAAATAGGGTTGTGCATTTCCCTTGTTCAAACAATCAACATGTATATGTTTGACTATTGTTTGACATGTCAAACATGTATTGTTTGACATATGTGACTATTACGTGTTCTGAAAA
Organism: Artemia sp. Kazakhstan ARC1039; assembly: GCA_029168905.1. Taxonomy (NCBI): domain Eukaryota; kingdom Metazoa; phylum Arthropoda; class Branchiopoda; order Anostraca; family Artemiidae; genus Artemia; species Artemia sp. Kazakhstan ARC1039. The sequence goes on from JAQQPU010005007.1 coordinate 40,630, forward strand.
GTTGCTTCCAAGAAATTTTTGTCATCAAATAAGACAGTGCAAGAGATTCCACCATTTTTTTTTTAAACCTTCAATTTTTAAATCCTTCAAAAGACTATGTTTATAGATTTTATCCTCCCATCAACGCTGATCAAAGAAACAGCCCCCCTCCCAATCAAAATGTTTGCCAAACGTAGATTTGTTCGTTCTAATGAATCAAATAAACCACATGGTGTTTAAAACTCCTACCTGTTTAGACCTTTGCCATGATAATTATTTCAATAAAAAAAAATGAAAAAAATATACCCAAAATTTAGCAAGAAATTACCATAGGTGTTAGCTTTTTTAAAATACGGATTAAATAGCTTTATTATTCATTATACGTTAGAATTGCAATAAATAATATTAAGTGTTTAAGAAGAAATGTAAATTCAGTAACCTATATGCTACTTGCCTCAGTATATATTATTCAACAAAAATATCAACCTGAACTGGTCTCTTTGTAATCTTTTCCTACCAAAATTTCAAAATATCTTGCAGAAAGCCCCCCGAAAAGATACCGCCGAAGGAAAAACTGATAGACTCCAAAAGCTGAAGAAGAAAAAGAAGTGTCTAATTAAAGGGAGAATAGAAACACAAAATGTTATTCAAAACTAATAATAGTTTTCATTTTTAGTTATTAATCCGGTTTCTTAAGGAGTTTCCTGAAATTTATACAGTATTAAGAGTCATTCCTAGCCGAGTCGTCGGTAAGCTAGACTTTAAATCCTGTGTCCGTGAGGACAGCGGTTCCAGTCCTGGCCTGGTGTCGCTGACTATATGGCTTAAAACGGGGGTTAGCGGTTTGACTCTGTAAGCTCAGTCAGAGTTGACTTAGCTCTAAATGGGTACCTGGAGAAATGTAATCAGAAAGAGTTTGCGAAAGCAAAAGAAGCCCTCCCCCATTGGACTTCCTGGCTGAAGGGCCAAAAAATAGAGATCAGCTTTGGCGTTTTAGACTTTCGACTCTAGTCCTGTATGATTAAACTTTTGTTATTAAGAGTCTATTCACTATTTTAACACAAACATCCCTTAAAACTATAAGAAATGGAGTTTTTTGGTTTGACTTCTGAACAGCTCAATTGCATATTTCCGTCTGTTGCTATTTTTAATAGACAAAGATAGAGTGGGATTGCAATTTTAGCGGCTGTAGAATTTCCTTATGTCAATTAACGCCCATTCATGGTTCGCCACGAGCCCTCAGTTAGTTATGATATGCGTATTCATCTTTTATGACAAATGGTTAGCTGTTGGTCATAAATAAAAGGAAAAGCAGAACTGAAAATAATAGAAGGGACCCGTAGGCAGTGTTGTATGAAGATGTTACTGCTGTTCAGTTTTTGAAGGGTTAGAAACTTCATAGTTTGTTGATTTTATGATATTGATCAATGGAAAGTGGAATTGCAAGTAATTTAATCATTTTAATTTAATTTGGGTTAATTTGTTGCAGTTTTAAGCGACCCACAGGCAGTTTTTTGCGAGGATATTGTTGCTATGTAGCAACAATATCACAATATGTAGCAACAATATCTTCCTATTAACATATAGTGTTGGTTATTTTAAAGTATACAGACGTTTTCAGGGGGGAAGGGATTTTTTCTGTGTAGTGGGGGGGGGGGAGGAAGTTTTCATGGATTAAAGGACATTGATATGAAGGGGGTGCCAGATTTCCCAGCATTATTTAAAAAAAACGATCAGAAATTAAATAAAAAAACAAGTTTTTCAACTGAAAGTAAGGAGCAGCATCAAAACTTAAAAATAACAGAAATGATTGCGTATATGATTGGGTCCTCCCTCTAGTCAATACCTCACTCTTTACGCTAACGTTTTCTAGTACTTTCATAAGAGCTATTTATTCTAATTAACGGCCTTTGTGATTAAGGGGTCATTTTAAAAAAAATGGAACAAAATTTGAACTTTAGTGTAAAGAACGAGGTATTGACTAGGGGGCAAACCCCCTAATATATGTATTAAAAATATGCGAATATAGATGTTCGTTGCTTAAGTTAATTCGTAAGTTACGTATATTTATTACTAATGCAAACGTTCGTAAATTAAATTAAACAACTTTCGAGAAAGCCATTTGCCAACAAAAAACTTAACTTGGAAATTGATGCTTAAATATTTACAAAAATCATGGAGAAAAAAAATCCATTTTTCTGAATAATTTAGATTTTTATGATAATTGTTAATTTTTTTGAACTATTATGTCAAAATGCCTTTAATATCTAAACGACTACTGTTTATAAAGAACTTTTTCGGAACTTGGTAGTTTATCAATTCTTTTTTACGTTATGTTTTTACCTTCTCTATCTTTCGACATTTTTTTGATTTGAATTGACTTTTTTTGTAATTATCTTAAGTTCCCTTTTATCGGAGGCGTAGAGGTTTGTTTCGTATTTTTTTTCGATTTTCTAAAAATTCTTGTCCTTCTCAAGGGTGAGAGGCTATGGCGTCAACTTGGAGGAAGGTAGAGTGCGCATTTGTCCCTCTGGAGGGTAGAGTTTAGATTTTGGAAAATCCGTTTTTTGGAATTTTCAATGAAAAATAAACTTCGTTTTGTATTTTCATTGAAAAGGACTATAAACTGCCACCCCCAGGTTTGAGATTTTTTTGACCCCATCTCCCTAATTTACTTGAATTTGTGCCACTGGTGAGAAATAAAGCTAATTCCTTACTCTAAGAAACATTTCCCAACTCCTTTTACGGGTTTTATAATGTTGGTTAGAAAGAAAAAAAAAATGTTTATTTTATGCATGGCTAAAGGTTTTATAAGACTTTTTTGATTTTTTTTCAGCACCTGAATATTACTAATTTCAGTGCCTCTTGTTGATAGGATCAATAAAGAACTAAAAAATTAGACTGTCAGCTTAAATCCTGGAAATTTGCAGGTGTTGAAGAAGCCTATTATGCTGCTGTACACATTTTTCAACATATATTTTATTTAATTTCTCTTGAATATGAGCTTGAGCAACAATTAACCATTAACGACCACTTTTAAAGACAAAAAGCCAATTTTAAGCAAATCGCCATGAATGCACTTGATCTTTTTTTCATTTCATTGAAAGAAACAGAGGGTGCCATGAGCGATATCAATATGTTTATTACTTAAATATATTTCTGAGATTATAAAAACATACTTGCCATACCTCGGACTCGGAATAGCCATCATGCAGCTGGCAATAATGGTAAATTATCCAAAGAAATGTCAAATAATAGAGAACGTTCTGACAAGAAACCCTAGGACCTAGGAGATCTTTCGAATAGGCATAGAAGAAAACACCCACGAAGTTTGCGAAACCCCAAGGTGTCTATAGTTTTTTTTTGTGCATTTATGCATCTATATCGACCTCTTGAAGCACCGAACCCAGGAAAAATGAAATCTGATTCTTCGAATTGCTAGGTAGAAACTTATACAATCATAATTATCTTAAAAATAAAGATGATCTGAAAATTGATTTTTAATGAAAAACAAATCTTTATGCAGTCGTTGATAGTAGCGGGTTTTAAGTTTAGAGAAGCAAAATGTGGGTAAGAAAAACATCAAAAAGTAAGCTAAAAACCTATGGGACCAAACAGCTTAAATAGATTAACTTTCCTTTGATGGGGTGGTTGCAAGGTTGCCACCCCTAGTGATTTATCACTATTTCTAGTGATTTTTTTATAGTGCCTAAACAAAAAAATCACTAAATCAACACGTAAATCACTAGATTATTGAAGAAAATAACTAAAATCTAGTGATTTATTTTTCACCGAGCGGCAACCCTGGGTAGTAGTCTTTCGGAATCAGCAGATGGTTAATGTTTGAATTTTATGGACGGAAAGCTTTGCCAATTTTCTGGCTTATGTTTATTTTCACGATTCAACGTGACAGCATTGCTGGAAATGTCCTACTGCCCTAAACATTTCATGATTTTGGAACAACCAAAAAAATAATATTAGAGAATTTTCGCATATCAGGTACTGGTGACGTAATTTGGTCAAAATCCTGGGGAAGGGAGGCAAAGTGGAGCTGATTTTCCCAAGTCAAGTGAAAATGAAAAATGAACCCATATAGTACCATAAAGGTAAAGACAGACTAAAAAACTGATCTGTTTCTATGGATGCTGAATTATGTAGGCCTAACTTAGTTCTGATAAAATTTTGAAAAAATTAGATTTCAGCTGGAGCAGGGGAGGGGAGTAAATTGGGGTCTGGGGGCAGTTGTTCCCTGCCCAATAGTAGTTTACAGCCCTGTCAGGTATTAATAAACTTAAGATGGTTGCCGAGGGGTAACCATCTTAAAATCAACGGACTCGACCGAGTCCGTCGATTTTGAATTGAAGTTATCAAGTATTTTGCAGTAGGTTGCATCAAGATATAAATTTAAGATGGTTGCCTGAGGCAAAACCTGTTTTTATTTTCACGTTCTTAGTGGTTTACTATTGCAACCTATTATTAGGCTACAATACATTTTGCTATGAGGCGGTAGATGACAGAAGAATTTCTTAAAATATAGGTCATTACAGTTCCATTTCCTTTTATTTGTCAATATTTTTGTTTTTCGATTTTTTATTGTAATAAACCCTAATAACACACATAAATAAATGCCAAATAAAATATTAATCTTTTATTTTCTTTGGATCGTAAGGAAACACGCACATACGCAATTACTAACTAAAATCACAGTCACTTAATATATTTAATACACTTTAAGAGTCAAAACTTATTTGATGCAAAATATATCATCTTGCGAAACAGCTACATAACAATAAATCAAATTTTATTCAATATATTCAAATTCACTTTAAACTTAAGGCATTACATATCCCTTTGTAAAGTATAGAAACAACGACTAGTAAATAAATATTTTACAGTATAAATATTTTTATTAATAATGTATCCTAGGGATTGCACCCTCTCCACCGCTCATCTCGGACGCTACTTGTTACGGCATTTGACAAACTTCCACCACGCCACGCTTACTCAAGCCAAGTATGTCAGACTTTTGCTACGCCTTGCACACCCCATTTGGAATGCACAATTTCTTAAACTGGCAATCCCTACCGGGGCAGATCCAGGGGGGAGGACACCCCAACATTTTTCTGGTGCCCTCATTCTGTTATTTTTTCTTTCTCTTAAAAAACAATGGTCAATTTGGTCAATTATTGGCACCTTTGTCATATTGACCCCCCCCCCTCGCCCCAAATATTTTGCTCTAGATCTGCCAGTGACCCCTAGGACGTTTTCCTGTATTACAATGTAACAAGCATGCAATAGCCCAAAATATTTCGAGTATTTTGGTACTGTTATCCTCACTGGTAGCATACGAAAATGCTAAAAAAAAGTTAAAGCTAAAAAAAGAGGGAAAAACAAGTTAGTGTCACTTTCAACTTATGAAACTTTAATTTGTACTTCGTAAAATAGTAGAATAAATGAGAAAATTTTCTGCGAATAATATTTTGTGCAATAGCACTTGATAAAGGCGAAAGAAGTCAAAAAAAAAAAAAAAAAAAAAAAAATTAAAATCACACATTTCTTTACACAGCATATTCAATTGGAGTTGGGATTGAATTAGTTTTCTTACACAATCGACAAAACAACTTAATTAAAAAGAAGGTTACAAATTTGCCTCAAAATATAAATATCTGCTCAGACTTCAGTGCATTTGGGGATTAAATTCTCGTGGGGCCGCTATACTAAGGAGCATATTTTATTAAAACATTAAAGCATACAAGAAAACTTTTTATTGAATATTGAGAGTCCAAGGTTTGTCTTTTATTTTAAGCTAAGTGAATTATTCGGTACCTCAAAATTTTAAACATCTAAACAATTTTTGTAAAAAGTTACTGTATCTATAAAGCTGCAGATCTATCAAGCCTGAGACGTCCCATGCAGTAGCCAATACTAGCCAATAATGGAATACGGCCTTTTGTGTATCCTCGATTATCTTGTATTGCTCCGATTACATAGCACTTTCGGGTAAGTTGAAAAAAGGAACTTACAGGAACAAAAAAGGTCCAAAATTATGTTAGTTCCTTCGGACCAATAGTCCTAAAGGATCGGGACACGGCTCCTTGAAACAAAAATAAATAGTTCTAGTGCCCTTTTTAACTGAACAAAAAGATTGGAAGGAAACTTACGCCTTATTTTCCCCAAAGACAACCGATTATAATTTTGAAACAGCCATAGCTCCCACAGCCCCTGGGCAAAGGACTTTAAGTTATGCAACTTGCCCGTTATTTACACCATTTATTATTAGGAAATATAGAGGGGGGAGTTTCTGTGGTTGAAGAGGATTTCACACCCAGGGATAGTTGTCTGTAAAGAGGAAAGTTTCATGAAGGGGGTTATGATTTCCTAGCATGATTTGAAAGAAGGTCAGAAATTAAATTAAAAAAAGCAAGTGTTTTGACTGAAAGTAAGGGGCAACATTAAAACTTAAAACAAACAGACTTTATAACGTATATGAGGGGACTGCCCCTTCCTCATCCCTCGCTCTTTACGATAAAGTTCAACTTTTTGGTCCAATTCTTTAAGAACGACTCCTGAAACACAGGGGCCGTTTAATTTGAATGAGGATATTTTTAAAGAACTTTAAGACTTTTACCTTTCCTGAGTTTGTTCTTCCTTTTAGTAGAAAAAAAACCATGTCATTTTTAATTTAATCACAATCAACAGAAACAACATACGTAAGGAAATGACATTAGATTTTATATTTGGCAGACATTAAGAAAAAAAAAGCAACAATTAGTTTTTTGTAAAACGATTTAATGATATTGAACTGCCTGATTTAGGTTATTAAGCTTTGTTTTGCTTCTTTTTTTTTCAATGTTGACAAGTACGTCTTGTTTTGTGACCTTTTCAGTTCTTGGCACGAAAACACATAGAGTTTTATAGCTAAATTTGACAAAGATCAAGAAATTTCGTCCAGAGAAAACAGGAGTGGGGGCTCAGCCATGAAATAATCTGTTTTATTCTGAAAATGGCCCGAAAGTGTGCATTTTTATGTGATGTTTTAGGAGGGGTTTGGGTGTAGGGTCAATCAACACTTATTACCTTTGGGTTTTACCTTGACCTTAGAATAATTGGAAACCCCTCCAGTTTTTTGTCATATGACGTTCAAGGTCAAACCCTTGCTCAGGTTATTCTTAACATTGGCATTTTGTTTTTAGGTTTGAATCAGAATATCAACATAAGAACCCACCATAAGAAATTTTTGTCAAAAATTCTGTGGATAAAAAAAATATCAAGATGAATTATCGTCAAATTATTGGGCAATCTACATCCGGCGTATCCCGATCAGAGACCATGAGGTTTCCTCAATCTTGGTTTCAGTATGCTTAACCAAAACACTTCATATTGCTTTAGAATATCACTAAAATTATTCACAAATTGTGATAGTCATGCAAAAGTTGCTGAATATCGTTGGTGCTATGCACAAGTCCTGAGGTCGCTAAATGCATATGGTATGCAGCTGCTTCAGTTTTAATGAGATCACCATAGATACTAGCAGCACCTTGGGACGGTGGTTCTGTCATTTGCTGCGTTAGCTGAGGGACAGGAGACGGAGTATCTAATCCTCTGGTCGGATCTCCATCTAAACTTTCACTGCCAGAGTCTATTCCACTTACTCCACCGTCATCCTTAGATCCTGGGGGCCTGCAAAATTGTTACAGTTATTGTCAGTGTTTCTACACCTTCTGTTTTTTTGTATATCTACAATTGTCTGTCCTGACAGCAGGTTGAAAGGTCCAATAACTATTACACTTAGGTTGACGTGAAAAATGAGCCCTATAATACCATAAAGGTAAACATATACTAAAGAAAACTGACCCGTTTCTGCGGATGCTTGAATTATGCAGGCTTGTCTTAGTTTTGACAAGATTTTTGAAGAAAATACATTTCAGCGGGGGTCGGGGGGGGGGGGGGACAAGCCGAAGTCTGGGTGGGACAATTGCAGGTAAGGAAAATCTGACTGCAGGTAAAGAGAACCGGTATTTACGCATTATATGGGCCTTTCTAATAAGTCAAGTTTCGTTAATACTAATGAAATAAAATAAACTGTGATGAATATATAATAGTTTATAAACAAATTTGGGCTATATATTTGTGCATTAGGGGGTTGAGGGTGCGGGGGTAAAGCATAACATATATTAAATACGTAACCTAACCTTACTTAGGTACCTCCCCCCCTACGCCTCAAAAAAACAAAACAGTTTAAATATCGTGATCGCAATGAAAACCACGCTTCGCATTGCATTACTCTATAGTGGTCTCTCGAATTAACCCGTCTGGAGGGTTTTTCGTGACTGGTTTCCTTGTAATGGCCCATATAATGCGTAAGTATCAATTTCAGTTTTGTTATTGTCTCTCTATAGCTCTCAATAACTTTAAATTATTGATTTTAATTGTTCAAAATTAGTTCTATAGATTCCCAATATTCGGTCAACAAATATTCTCTATTATTTTTTTTAGTCTATAGTCTTTTTTGTCAGAAGAGTTCAAGTTTTTGCAATTGATGTCATGAAATACCATATGCATACAAATATAAAAAAAAAACATCTTCAAATTCTAGCAGCTGTCAGTATTTTATAAGGTATGTCAGATTTACTTTTTTATAAAAATATAGAAGTCACATAATATGATCTTTGTGACTTTAAGAGCAACTACAGACAAGCTCATTAACACGGAGGGAGATTTTTGGCTCGTATCCCCTTAAAACCCCTTAAAACCGTGTATGCCCTTGT
>JAQQPU010005008.1:38162-49369 GCA_029168905.1 Artemia sp. Kazakhstan ARC1039
CCCCCCCCCCGAAAAAGTCAAAAATTAGTAAAACCCCCTCCCTAAAAAAAATCCTGGATCCGCCCTTGTATAGGCCTACTTCCCACCAAATATGAATGCATCTTCTTAAAAGACATTAGCTGTCTGTTATAATAGTAAAGTAGTAAATAGTAAAGTAGTAAGTAAAGTAGTAAATCGCAATAGTAAAGTAGTACTGTATAAATAACCTAAAGTAATAATAAATATTAATAAAAATAAAAAAGAGAGGCATGCATACTCCTGCCATTTACCCGTGCCCCAGCCATTTAAACATGTGCCTCTCAATTACTTTTCTCTGTCTACAATTAGCCATGTCTTGATGCAACCTATTGCAAAATACTTGATAACTTCAATTCAAGAATTTTAAAAACTTCAAGAATATTTTTTTTTTAAATAGAAAAAATTTAAAAAAAATAAAAAATAAATAGCAAATGAATCAAAAAGGACGAAGTATAATAGGAAGAAATATTTACCTTGTAACTATGAGAAAAAAAAAGCCAACAATGGCGTCAAACAGCAAATAGAATTATCAAAAATTGCCATCAATACATGAGCCTTTTGGAAAAAAAAATCACAAAGAAATTCCATTTTCTTAAAAATATCAGAAAAAAACAGGTTTTAACGGTGGTATAAAAGTACATCAGCCCTTTTTATAATACATATCCATGGCCAGGGCTGTATTCAAGATTTTGCTCCTAGGGGGATTTCGTAAGGGGCGGGGTTTCAAAAAAAAAAACTTTACAAAACGAATCCAAATTTGTTTACATGTAATTTATTTAGGTACGAGTCAGACAAAAATTTCGGGGAAGGGATTCAAAATGGGTCACCCCCCTGGTAATGGCCCTATCATCTCAAATGTAATAAGCCATCACTAAAGCAACGTTTTCTCTTCAAGTTTTGTCACCTATATCATTCTGTCAAGTTGAAAAGAGTAACTATATATCTCACATTATCAAATTTTGTTTATGAAAGCTTAAAAAAAAAGTGAAAAGAAGTAGGGTTATATACAGGGTGTCCATAAACTCCATATGCAATTTAAAATATTATATGTGCAAGAAACCTCAAATTATACCTGTGACTGCATAGGCTGCTAAATATGATAAATACCTGATTTAAAAGGTATTTGTAAAGAACACTCGAGCCTTTAATGTATATATTTTTCGTCAAGTTGTTAGTGGAAAGCAGCAATTCAGTCTAACCAGACAGAAAGAAATATTACTAACTACCCTACATTTCCCTCTTAAAAATGTGCTCTGATTTCATTGGTTTATTTCTGTGACATATTTCCGGAAGCCAATCACCTTATATCTCCACTGAAGAAATAAATATCTCCGCCTTTATAAAACCTGATTGGCTCTTGCGAGTAAAGTTTTACTCAGTTCTCTTTGCAAAGAACATGGACATTGTTTAGTTAAATTTTTACAATTTTAACTCTCCGCTGTCTGAGCTTAAGGCTTCAATGTCAATACCAGAAATATTCCTAAGAGAAGGATTAGAAAAGGTACACCATTTTGATGTCTCCCTTATTTGGTAGACTTAATTATATTCAATTTTTTTTAAGTACCGACCGGGCTCAATAGTAACAGAAACCCTAAAAAACGAAATTTCGATACCAATGGATATATTAAAAGAATCGGCTTATTATGATGATTCCAGATATACAAGTATTATTAAGTTTAGTTTTACCCGTCAAAGGCTACGAGTCTGAAAAAATTTGCCTTATTTTCAAAAAAATAAAAGAAACCCCTCAAAAGTCTTTGAATCTTAATGAAAATCACACCATCAGATTTAGCGTATCAGAGCTCCTAGCAGATGGAATTTTGTATTTTTCGCCAGAAGAAAGATCACGGATGCGTGTTATTCCCCCCCCCCCCTAGGGGTATTTGTATCAACCCAGTGGTGCTAGAATATCGAGAGAGGGCTGATTCAAACGGACATTAAGTGCTAGTGCCCTTTTTAAATGACCAAAAAGATTGGAGGGCAACTGGGCCCCCTCCCATGCCCATTTTTTCTCAAAATCGTCCCATTAAAATTTTGAGATAGCCAATTTGTTCAGCATGATTGAAAGACCGAAAAACTATGCCTTTGGAGATAACATGACCCCCCAAGGCCCCTGGAGAACGGTTTTGTTATAAAATTTGCCAAGTGTCTCCGTATAGTAGTTGTTATTGGGAAGTATGCATTCATTTTTCGGGTGGGGGGCGAATTTTCTGCTGAATGGATCTTCCAGGGGGGGTTTTCCATAAGGAGGGAATTTTCTAGGGGGGGGTTAAATTTTCCAGAGGAAAGTTTACGCTGGGAAATTTGCCAGAATTCCTATACAAAATTCTTCATGTCTTGCTTTCTTTTGCCGACGAAATTTTATACGTATTAAGGGTAATTTTCCGGGGTAAATTCTAACCAGGATTGAATTGTCTAGACAATATATCGGCGGGGGGAGGATTTTCCGGTGGAGGTGAAGCCAGATTTCCTGGCATTATTTAAAAGACGATCAGAAATTAAATATAAAAAAAATAAGTTTTTTCAACTGAAGGTAAGGAGCAACATAAAAACTTAAACGAAAAGAAATTACTTATATGAGGGAGTTGGCCCCTTCTCAACGCTTCGCTCTTTACGCAACAGTTTGAACTTTGTCCCATTTATTTAAGAGCGAGTCCTTAAATACAAGGTTCGTTTATTTAGAGCCATAAGAAGCTTTTTTATAGATACTGAAAAACTTTGGGCGTAAAGATCGAGGTGTTGAGGACGGGGCAACCCCCTTCATACACGTAATAATTTCTGTTGGTTTTAAGTTTTAATGTTGCGCCTTACTTTCAGTTGAAAAAGCTTGTTTTTTTATTTATAAAAATCCAAGATTTATATCTGGGTTACTGAAATTAATAACAAGTAACAACAGCAAACCCCGATCATTGGGAGCTTCGAAAGCTGAATAAATTCCAGACATCATTCTAAGTGAGTCAATATATTTTTTTAGATCATTGGTAAATCGCAGTAACCTCTAGATTATTAAAGACTCCAAATAAACTGGAAATTTAAAACAAAAAGTTGAAAATTTTTTAGCTTCTCTTCTACCTAATATTTTTTATTATTATAAATTATAATGCACAAGGAGTTAATAAAATCCATGTATGTGCTGGCAATTCCAGGTGCATCAATTGGAGGGACAGCCCACTTGATTTTTCGCCCCTACCCCTTTATTTAAAAAAAAAAAAAGTGGAAAAGGTCCTTCTTTAGTATTTTCATTGAAAAAAATTACATAAACACCAAAACTACCCACTCTACATTTAAACGCCAATGGGTGATTCACGGGTTGTAACGTATATATCATGACGAAACAACGTCAAATAACCTGGCAGAAATTATCTCCGCCAAAACAAATGCTAAATATTTCCTTAGTTTTTTAATAGAAAAAACCTAACCAATTCAATATTTTCCATCTGATAATTTACTTGTTGAATAGCAGAAAATGTATTAATATATTATTAAAAAAGGCCAATAGTAACTGAAAATTACTTCAAAATTTGAAAAAATGCTAAAGTATTTTTAACGGTGACAAAAAAAGTATGTCAGCTTCATTTATATATGCGTTAGGCTACATAAATTTCTACCTGAATTCCCGGCCATACAGCCTTGCGGGGGTAGGGTATTTGATGTGATTTTGTAGGATTAATGAATTTTATCTGATCATAAATATAATAAACCATAACAGTGTAATTTCTAACTTCCTAGAATCCTTTATTTGGATCCTAAAAACACCAAGCATTTTTTCAGTTAAAAAAAAAAAGAAAAGAAAAAATAATATCAAACAAAATCTTATGAAATTACATTACTAAAGTCAGAAATATTACAAACAACAATGCCAAAATTTGTTTATTCGCATCAAACTTCTAGTAATGCTGAATATAAAGGCTATTAAAAATTGCCCAAATACTCAATCAAAATTTAAAATTTATGCTCGTTCAGTGACACATTAGCAGTTCTTAATCTAAAAAAAACTTGGAGGCAACTAAACTTGCGATCTCACAAGAGAAGTCCAGTATAGGCACGTATGCTGGATAGTTTTTTATTTCCTGCGCCCAGGGCAAGTGCTCTGCCCCTCCCCTATAGCCACCTCTGCTCTTTTATAACTTAAAACGTGTATATTTGTATTAATCTCATCCACTTCCCATGTTACAAAGGCTAAATACAAAAGCTATAAAATAAATCACACAATCTAAATCTAGTTTGACATCGTATGAGTATTATCGATTGAATCTTTCACTACATAAATCGACTAGGATATGAATAAAAACAAGAAAAAAAAAATAGCTCGAAACAACTCTTAAAAAGTAAAAACTGCTTACTAAAAAAAAAAACAAACTGACTTATCAGTTTTACATAAATATAAGCAACATTACTGGAGAAGTAAATAAATTTCTTTCAGGAGAAACTGATAAAAAAAAAACTTCTTTGTCACCCCTTTTAAAAGAGTAAAAACAAATGAAAATAATGTTTGTCATACTAAAGCATTCATAAGTAGATGGAAGGGGAGATATTGGACTAATCCAATAAACTTAAAATGTAATTTTTTCTATAAAACAAATTAAAGAATTTCGAAACTCTGTAGATGGTTTAATAACAGTGTTTGAATGTTTCCGATCAAATATTATAAGGTGCAAATATTTTTTTTTTTGTACAAAAATAAATTAAAAGATGTTTTCTATACCACTTTTCAAACAAGCATTGAATTTTATTAACATTTCATGCACTGAATAATTGAAGTTGCCTATTTTTAGTACTGAATTTAGTTTTTTTTTTTTTTTTATTTCTTTACACTTACGTATTGCAGACTGCAATATGAATTCTAGTGCTTGCCGAGGTTAAAAAAAAATCTTGTATCTGGCGGAAAGATTGCTTAACTACACTAACCCCATCCCCCTCCGGTTAAACTTTTCAGTACGAACTACATTAACGTTTGCAAATAAAACGAATGAACTCAAAATCTTAAGAATAAATATTACCATTGAAACATGGTATGTTTCTGGGTCTATCCTTCGGTGTGAGATAAAACGTCTCATTTTTCTTTGATTTAAAAAAGGCATAAAATTAGCAAGAAAATCGTGTTTAGGTGACGTTTTAGCATATCTAAATAAAGCTTAAAGAAACTAATTTTTGTATGTTTGGTTTATAGATATGACAACTTTTATCTTTAAAAACTTATATACAGGGAAAAAAAAAGCAATAAATCGGACACAGATTATAACCCACCCTGTTATACTAAATAGCACGCGACAAAAATTAACAAGTATTGCAATTTCACTTCAATAATACGAATAATTATTTGCAAATCTGTACACTGTGGAAAAGGGGGTGGAGTGGCGAGAATTGGGACCAGAGACCCTCATGAAACGCTCCTTTGGGGGGATACTATCCACATAAAAAGCTTGAAAGGGTTCCTCAAAATCCATTTTCAACATAGCAAAATAGTGTTAAAATTAATGAAATGAGTCCCAATTCCCTCCTTAAAAAAGAAAACTTTGCGCCCATGACTATGTGTGAACTCAATATGAATAGTTAAATAATTTGAAAAGAAACTGTGCAGTAAGAGTGGCATAACAGAAAGAATGGTATTTACCTAAGAACAAAACAATCAAAATTATCTATTTATATTTAACAATACGCAAATAAACACTCATGTTTGTTGAGCCACTTCTGGATGTTTCGTGATTACATGCTGACGGAGTTCATAGCGGCGTTTCATCGTCATATGACAGTAAGGACAGGTGAAGGTTCCTGGAAAGTGCTTCCTTAAGTGTTGGGTGGCGTTGGAGACCTGCATCCCACATAGAAGGCATTGGCGAAGGCGTTTCTTTCCATCAGGTGTTTCCATTTCAACCCATGTGAAGAATGACATCGGCTTCCGCCTCTCTTGCATTGATACGCAGTCAAAGTCTTCGAATCCTGTCCGTTAGAAAAACGTATTTGTCTCCAAAATAAAAGGCTTCCATTGAGCTGACTAAACAAGGAAACTACTTGCAAAACAACAGCCTTCGAACTAAAACGTAATGCATGCATCATGCAAATTCATTCCAGATTTGCAAACTTAGTCCCACCCTCCTCCCTATATTTATTTTTTATTTCAAACAGTCGGTCATAATTATAACTCTTTTTCAATTCAGAATTATGCAATGCTTGAATACACACTCATATTTCGTCGATTTAATATCCCTAAACACGTAAGGCATCGATTAGCGAAGGTGAATGACAATAAATATTTGTGACATTCTTTCCAAACCGCTGACATGTCCTTGTATCTCCAGATTCGTTGACGATTAGAATGGAATATGGCGAATTTCTTTTTCGTTTGCTTCCTACAGGAAAGAAAGAAATATCACAGTCTAACTTATGGCACTTATTGAGCAAAATTGGAAGCAAGGCACTGCTATTCCCGTCACCAGGCGAAAGTGTGATATGTTAACTCACTAAACCGTCACCAGTCCAATTTTTATACGGCCATAAAATCTAAAATCACCTCGCATTTTTTGTACCTTGAAGCATTACAGAAAATGTAACAAATAATCGTTTACACCCTTGATCTCTTTAAAAGGGATAACATCCTTTTGCTACAATATCCCTGATAATCTCCACGTCTGATTCCCCCTCAAATAATTTATAGTATTGGGACACACTATATTTAAGAATGTTTAAATGGTCCACAAACGTCATTGAGCATATTATTTATACTTGACATTTTTTAAAAAAGTGGTTCCGCCTTGGACATAATCGATGGAGAATCTTGATCTAGACTGGACCCCAGCTCTTCAATCAGAAAAGGTGCGTCATGTTTAATCCCTCTTTCATTCAACAAAGGTCCATGCATGTTTCTTATATGTGTAACCAGGTTATCTCGTCGATTCGACGTGGCTTTGCAGAGCAAACAGCGATACATGTCCCCAAGATGAACTTTATAGTGATGATGACGATGAATCACAATCTTTTCACAATGCTTACACTTCCAACGTCCGTTTTCAGCGGGCTCAAACTGAGAAATGACCAAAGCGTTGAACATAGACGTACGTCTCTTTCTCCGTCCTGTTGACAAAAAATTGTGTCTCAGACCACAGACGAGTTAAGTGTGGACTCTTCGTGCACCATGCATCATGCTGTGAAGTCAAACTACGCAAGTGAAGCTATTTCCCCAAAGCTTCTCAGAGAGTACAACAGTTGATTCACCAATGTATTCCAAGAATCAATACAAATGCACAACCTCCCAACCTCGGGCATATTATTTTATAAAAGGGGATGCAGTTAAATTATAGTCAATGCAAGGGTTATTACAAAGCAAATAACTAAAAGCAATTGAAAAAAATGATAGCAAAAGATTAATAGAATAGAACCATAACAATAGAAAAAATATAGTCAATAAAGCGACAAAACCCTCTACGCTATCATAATAATAAGCGTTAAATAAATATCAAATAAGATCATAAACATAGGCAACTAGAAGAAACTGCACTTTCACCCGTAAGATTCCAATTCAACCAGAAACTATTCATAATTTTTCGTTATATTATACTTAAAAAATTTTTAATTTGTAATTTCATTCACTGTAAATGAGCAGAAGAACTTGTAGTAATATCGCTATAAAATTAGCAACTTCGTCATATTTTCAAGGCGTGTTCCAATCGTTCCAAATATTGTTGACAATGTTAGCAAGATTATTTTTTGCAGATGTGCGCGACAAAAAACTGTTTTATCTTCAAATTCCTTAAAAATATAAAACAAAGCCGTTCTTCCTGCTATCCCGAAAACCAGAGCTAACCGAAAACCGATAGCCAGAGCTTCCCTTGTATATGATAAAAATCCCGCTTGTAGACAGGTTTTTGATTTTCATAATGTCTAGCTATGTAACAGAAAAAGTCCAAATTTGTTTTTTAAGCGAAATAATTAACAAGTTTAATCTTTGTTCCTTTGTATGTTTTTTAATCTTGCTTTTCGAATCAAAGCCAATCTAAAATTTCTTAAAGTACGCTATGCTTTGTCAAAAAAAAAAAAAAATCATCAACAATCATTAGCCGAAATTGTCAGTTAGCTAGTTAAAACACACTTTTAAATTACTGCTCTCAATCAAAGGTAAACAGAAATGAAATCTCAAATTACCGCAGTTGAAAAAAAGTACACACAAAAAGCCACGACGTTCTAGATTGAATTGGAATAATAAATTAAAGCACTTTAAAGGAGAAATGAAATAAATTAAACAAGCAACCTAAATATGACACAGCATTATAGTCATTATAATTTGTCTCATTCTTAGGGGGTTGAAGGGGGAGAGACGTATAGAAAGAAGATGGTTCAAAGAACATATTTCTTACCCAATCGTCCGAGTTTTTTTTAACGCTCTTTTTAGAAAAAAATTCCCGAACGGGAGCCCTTACTACCAACCTATTAGCCGTTTCCCAACGGGTTATTTTTCATAAATTTCAAATGGAATACATTATTCCAGAAATATAAGCAGTAATCAGTATTTGGTAGCCATATTCAAGAAAATCACTTTGATCAGGCGAATATTGAGCAAGTCCATTCCTTCTGAGTTCAGCTAAGAGCTTATTTTGCCAGAATTTTCAAAAAAAAGGTGAGAACCAAAACTCTCAAAACCAAAATGGGGCATAAATCTCTCGGCCAGAAGCTTAAACAGGTTTTTGCTCAAAGCACCAATCGGAAACGATTATTCTTAACTGTGCATACCAAAACTTAAAACTTTTTCGCATGCTGACCAATGGTCTGCGTTGCGCAGGTACCGATCTCCTGATTCAATGCCTTCGGCCGGGAGTACAATGCGTGGTTGGGAGCAAACCATCCGACGCTTCCCGTGTTTTTCCTCCAGATTTCTCCAGGTACCCATTTAGAGCTGGGTCGACTCCGACTGAGCTTACAGAGTCACACCATTGACCCCCGTCCCAAACCAAATATCCAGCAAGACCAGGACTCGAACCCCTGATCTCAGGGGTTCGAGTCTGGATTGCTAACCACTCAGCTAGGATGGCTCACACCCTAAGGAAGCCATATTATTTAACTGTATAAGCTACTAGAAATTTTCAGATTTCTCTTATTTAAATGCTTTAACAAAATAGCCGGTTTTACAACAAGCTCCTAAATTTTATTTTCGCTCCTCTTTAAAATTCTGGGAAGAGAAAGATTTGGTTTTGAACCCCTTCGCCCGAAATTTTTATTCAACTCATGAAAAATAGTAACCAAAATTAACATAAACAAGTTTTTGATAGGTTTTTTTTATTATGTTTTTTTAAACCCATCAAGTAAATACTCCTTGACGAAAATCGACAATTAGAACCAAAGACTGGAGGCTCCAGTCTTTTTGGTTTTGGGTACGAAGAAATCTTCTGTAACGAGGGGTTGCCTACTTTAAAAATTGAGGACCAAGTGGCATGCGGCACACCTCTTGTCAAAACGCAAAGCTGAAGTGTGCCACGTATCGCTAAATAAGTGGTGCTGCAACCATGTGGTGGATAACAGGTGGTCCCTCATTGTTTAGAAATTTACAATCCTTGGCTAGCATTTCGAGTTTCGATGTGTCATCTGTAACCAAGGATATAAAACACAGCTTATCTTCCATTCATTTCGAATAAATTAAAATTGTCATTTCTCCTTTAAAGAAAGAACTGTCAGGGCCGACTCAACCACACACGCCAACAAGGGATTGTGAAACGTTGGCGGCAATTAATGAGGGGAACTTAATTGTGAAGTTGGGTAAATATCAAAGAAACGACTATTTTAATAATTGGTCATGTCTCTCTAAATGAGATGGCCCTGACAATTTGCAATTAAATATAACTTTATCATTATTATATATAATTACCGTGACCCTTCAACAGAAAGTAGCGGCTAGCCAATACTTATTTAAAATACTTTTGAAGAACCATAGTTTATAATGATTAAGCTAAGTTCTGACAGGAGTTGAATGTCGCATTCGCACCAACGACAAAATTTTCTTCGCGGGGAGTAATTTACGATCTTAATTTTTCTGATCAGTTAACAAATTTGGTTCCCCAGCAAGCCAAATTAAGTTTAAAATCCATAAAACTTTATATACTACTAAAGAGGTACTATTGCTATTTTCTTAGAGCTTTTCTAAAAAATGAGAACATTTTGCTTTGTCAAATTCGCATAGCGAATCCTGTCAGTTGTTTGGGCTTACCGAAATTTACCGTTTTCTGTCAGAACTTATCTTTAAAACAGTTTTTTTATTAATAATATAAAGAAGAAAGCTACGATACAATATCCGACAATAGAAATGTATTTTTCGTAACGTCCTATACATGTTGAGAAGGATTGCTATAAACTCAAAAATAAGTGCTGAATTTATTAAATTTTTTTTAACTTCCCTCTGCATTTCAGATAAGCTAGCTTTGTTGTTGAAGCAGCATAGCTAGAATTCTGTTCCAAAGAGTAGGATAAAAATCGACAAAGATCCGCCAGAGCCATTACTGGCACAGAGGGCGTGGAATCGACATTTCAGTAGCTGGGTATTTTTTTACAGGGACAAGTAGCACACTTGTAACCCAAACTTGCTGCGGCGGGATCGAACCCCGGGCCCCGTACTGCGAATACCGTTCCGAAGAGCAGGGGGAGGGGAGGTAACTTAAAAATATATCTTTGTATAGCCATTGGTCACGAGGTTCAATTTTATATGATCTTCCTATCTTGGCCAGACCATGGCTTTTACTTTAACTACAAAAACTTACATTGCTTGATGAAATAGTAAGTCGGAACTCGAGTGAAAATATTTAGTAATATATAGTAACTCGGAACTCGAGTGAAAATATTCAGTAATATATAGTAACCCGGAACTCGAGTGATAATATTCAGTAATATTAAATATTCAACCTACTTTTTAGATTCGGAACAACCACGTTATAGACTTAGTCACCTACTTTAATAAAACTAAAACAAGCTTAACTATTTCATATTGCAAAACTGTAAGCTTGAGCTATTGAAATCTATTAACAGAAAAGCAATACAGGATTCGAACCAGTTTTCTGCTCTTGGGCTTATTGTAGTTTTGTTTTAATAAAAAAAAAGAATAAGATTTTTTGTGCGGTTTGACTATTTTTGGGAGACATACAGAGTGGAGAGAGAGAGAGTGAGAGAGAGAGAGAGAGAGAGAGAGAGAGAGAGAGAGAGAGAGAGAGAGA
>JAQQPU010005009.1:8292-21114 GCA_029168905.1 Artemia sp. Kazakhstan ARC1039
CCCCCCCCCCCCCCCTGGATACGGCCTTGACTATTATCACACTAATGATATTTTTTTGTCTAGAAGCGCAAGCCCATCCGAAGTCAAACGCATCATGGAATTGGCAAAGAGAATCAGTCAGTAAAGAGGCCAAGCACTGAAACTAGTCTTATTTATGCTGGTGAAGATTCAAATACAAGTGAGTAACTCTCGCCACGAAAAAAAGTTAATAAAGGCTGATATATCCTTCTTAAAATTACTCAAAGGACCTAGTAAATTGATTACTCAAGCGATTGTAATGTTGTTATGCGTTTTTGGTAAGCTTAGGTGAGATTAATACTTTGTCATTATTACTTTTTTTTGCCAATGATAACAACTTGACTTCAGTAATATACGTAATACAAAAAAAGTCATTTATCCGAAAACGCCATGCTTGTTTTTGGTAAAAGTGCAGTTACGGATGATCTTAATAGGGAAATAAAGTAACTCTCTAGACAGGGAAGATATTCTAAAGAGAAAAAATACTGAGGAAGACGTTTTGAGCATAATGATGGGGAAGAAAAAAGAAAATGAAATAAGATCATTTACCGTTTTAATACATGCCAAACAGAAAGAAATAAGACATGAATAAAAAACAAATAAGAGATAAATAAATAATAGTAGTCATTGTAACACCAAGAGAAATAGGAGAATTATTTAAACTTTAGGATTATAATTAGACTGGAAACTGGTTCTAGCTCTATTTTCGAAATTATTAGAATAGTTCAACTTCTTCATGACAGATGGTAATCAGTTCCATAATTTGACGCCTCGGTAAGTAGGTGAGAAACGTAATGATTGAGTTTTAGTACTAATAGGTTTGATTTCGGTATCTGAGGGTGTAAGATCGAAGGATAAGATATCATTGAATTATGGGAAAGACCACCGAATAGAGAACTAACTTTTTAGTATTTTGATTTACGCATAAAGAGGCATGTTTAAAACTCTCAGTGTTGCCAGAGGCACAATATAAGCATTCGGAAAAGAATCAGAACCCCTTAGATTAACTAACAAAAGAACTGCTTTATTTTGTAGAACTCGAATACTGGCACTTATAGATGGCGATATAAGCCTACCTAGCCAATTTGAACTACAGTGTAGGGCTCACGGTTGAATCAATTTGAAATGTAGCATGAGCAATATATTTTCTGGGAACTAACTCTTTAACTAGCAAGTAATGTCAGCATTTTATACATTATCTGTGGCAATTTATCAACGCGAAGTTTGAAAGATAGTGAGACACAAATTTGAAACACTGAAACAATACCCAAATAAAAAGTACTAAAGTTTCTGTCAGCGATTATTTCATTTATATCCAACGACTTCACCCTTGAATTGGTGCTTCTGCTGAAAAGAAAACTAGATTAATTAAAATTTAGAGGTAGTTTGTAGGAGTCATCCAATTATGCATAAGTTTAACCGAGTTGACCATCAAATTGTACATGTGTTCCGAAAATTTCGTTGATAGTGATGGAAATGCGTCATCAGCATGATTATATGACATATGGAGAATGCTAAATGTTTAAGACTTTAAACTAAAGGAGGATATATTCATACCCGAGGAGGGAATGTAGGCTGGGAGATCATTAATATAAATCAAGAACGATAAGCAGTCTAAAATTGAACCTTGTTTTAACACCGGCACTAACTGAATGAAAATTAGACGAAAAACCGGACATCTACCTAATATTTCTGATTAAAAAGCAAACGTCTTAAAAGAATATAAAAACTACCAAATTTTCGTGTCATTGTATCCTCGTTTTATAATTATAACCGTTATCCCTGTCAGGGGCTATTCTGGTTTGCAAAAAGGTGGCAGCAGTTTTAAAACAAGCCTCCAAAGCCTGGTTCACTACGCAAGCAACATAAGGCAATGCAAGGTTCGTGTATCTATCCTTCTGAAACCAAACCTGGACAGAATAAATAAAATTATTATCCTCGAAGTAATGTTTGAGTCGGACATGAACTGGTTTAAAATTAGCTAAATACCTTGTTTCTTCTTTTAATAATAATGAAAAAGAAAAATCATTTTTGCCCTATACAACTTAGTTTTCGTTTTATTTTACCGTTTATTTTTTCTTCCACCGTGAGAATATATCCACAATAAACGAAAATAACAACCTATAGTTCTGCTACAGTAAAATGTCTAAAATAATTGAGTATGTAGCCTAGGTTGTATAGTGTATGTAAAAGAGCCTTAAACTATGTAAAATATTCCAACTTTGAAAGTCTTAAGCAGGTTGAATTTAGGGTTTATTCAGGTATGGGGTTACCTTCATGTCCCCCCCCCCTTCATAGTACATATTTAAGCGTTTAACATATATTAAAGTTCAGGAGTAAAGTAGACCTCCGGGACTCTAGAAAGTGGACTTTATTGACTATCAACTTTGCTTATTTAAAAAGATATTCCATTAAATAAGGATCAATGCTAAAAACTGTTTTCGCTGTTCAACTTTAAATTATTCTATAAATGCTGATTAGTCGATGCTGAAAAATAAATTCAGAATATTCTCCAGGTTCAAAGCACATAAGCAAATACCTACATTCCTTAACATGTTCTTCGTCAGATGATCATTCAAATATTAACATTCAAAACGTCAATGAATCTTCTTTCTGAATTTCTTCCTCTACATTTTCTATGGACTTCACTGAACAGTTCATATTCTTGTGTGCGTATGTAAGCCGCTTGATATCAATGTTTTTGTTGTCTCTGAAGATATCAATTGGCATAATGTCTTGTGAAATGTTTCTGCAGTTGCATTCTTTATAGCGGCTTATAATGAGACATCAGTTTGTAGTAGTAAAATAGTATTATATTTATTTTAGGCTTTTCGATGAACAGCGAGAGTCAAGGACCAACGGATTTCAATGCTTCTATTGTTGGAATGTCAGAAGATTCGAATTCAAGCTTTCAACCAAATATGTAGAAGTCATCACTTCTAGAATTTGTGCATAAACACAAGAATATTTACCTAAAATGACTACATTAAGACTTTTTGAATGTTTTTAAACTATCACTTTTGTAAACTTTTGAATAGATATTTTGAAGATTTTAAAACTGTATCCTTATTAGGGTTGGGCGGTCCCATTCGTTTCTAGAAGGTTACGTTGCTACCTCCCGAAGCCTAAAAGTCGTATCTCAGGGAACTTTTGGCTAGGGGTATTTTTGTGCGTCTTCTAGAGGTGGCTTTTTCGTATGGTTTGTTTGTTCCATCGCTATTTATGTTTTTTTTTATATATATTTAAGTTTTGGGTATAAAATGATTTGAGAATGCACATGAGCATTCAGTTAGAGCCAAGTTCCGCGCTGTCATGCCAATTAATTACCATTGTTCCTTCTTTTACCCTCCATCATCAGTGGTTACTCAACTTTTACAGTTATTTCACGAGGTCAAAAAAGTTGCGCGTAAAAAAAAGAAGAAAAATCAATCCTCTTTCAAAGAAAAAGATTTGGCTTCTCATTATATGCCTTAAATAATGTATTCTTTACATTTTGTGACTGATGATGGCAGTGGGATATAGAAAGAGGGTACTAATAAAATGCAATCGAATAGGACTGTTAGTCTCATTTAGAGTTATTTTGGCTGACATTTGGCCCGAATACGTTACTGTTGCCTATATTCTATCAATCAAAAACAAATATTATACATGGCGCAGAAATGTGTAGCCGAAAATGGTGAATGCATGCTGCTATCTCTGTATCCTAACTGTCCAAGGAATTAGTCAAGATAGTGACACGTCTCGAGGTCTATACAAAACACATCAAGCAAATCTGACCATTAAAGTGGGATAAATTAGACTAAAACAACATAACTAGAATTATTCTAGACTTTTGCATCGAATTTTCCGCAGATAGTTAAAATTATTTTTAACAACTAAATATTCTAAGAAACTCAAATGAAATATAGATATTTATCAAGGCACTCGGTATGTTTCTGCATAAGTATAAAACTGCCCAACTTAGTGAGATTGTGCTTCAAACTGATTTTTGTATCACAGATTATAGGCTGGATGCTATTTCATAACCATATCGTGAAGATCTACGCTTCTAAAGTTATTCTGTTCTGTCACAAATTTCAATACTGAATTAAACCTGACAATCTTATCAAGTTATATTACCCGCATAAAAAATAACGATGCCACGGGGCAGGCGGACATTCCACGAAAGCTTACTTTATGGAGGTGAAGTTAATTTCAGTTTAATCTATATTACATAATCGTATTTAGGTAAGATTAATCATACGAGGATAACTGGGGACCAGCTTTTCTCGGTGTTAGGTTGTTAAAATCAGTTGCTTTGAAGTTTTTTTTTATCTCATGGCTATTTCAATTATTTCAGCTATTTTCAATTATATGCTAATACGACTTGTCGTTCTTAGTTTAGATATTCCTTAAAAACTACAGGAATGACCCTTATCGGCGCTTTCTAGACAGAAGACCTTCAAAAGTCTTCCGGAGCTAAATTTAATTTCATGCAAGGACAAGATTTTATAGAAAACCTTGGATTTTTTGACGATTCAGTGTTTTACTTTCTACTTATCTCTGCATTTTTTATATTATAACGATTATCAGAAATAATTTAAAGAAAATCGAAATATGTTTTCTATAACATTATATTAAACTAACAACAACAAATATCAGCCCCATCAAATGAAATGATAACTAGAATTATTTGACAAAAATGATTTGTCCTGTGTTGGAAATATGAAACTAGCCAAAATGTGACAATTTACTTAGTTATACTTCGCTTTGCCCAAAATGCTTTTTCTTTGTTTGCCATTGCTGTACATGTGTACAATCTCTCATGTCCTTTCCTTTGATATTCATGCATAAAAATTTTAAATTATTGTCAATCGTCTTACAGATACAAGACCAAATGTGGATACTTCGATGTTTTCCATGCTATTAAGTGTTTTACGGATTGTTCAAAATTTGCAAAACTTTTTATGTTGTCTTTCGCCACTAGACTAATACGCTCATGGTCCAGAGTTTACATGGCTTAGGATGTTTAAGAAAGTAAATTATTCAGCCTACGTGAACCTGCTTTAAACGTTATCTAACAATTAAAACAGTAGAAGAGTAGCTCGAAACAAACAGGATGTATTAAAAAGCAATTTTTAAATGTTTGAAGATCTGATTTGACTAACGATAGCTTCAGTATAAACTTATTAGTTTCGAACAGGTTATACAGGGGGAGAGTAAGGTGAGCAATAAATCGTGTGTACCCCCCACCAATCTCCATACCTGCTGACGCATACGAGGAAATAAGCTTGGGCCGATCTTGCGAGACAATAATAATTGACTTACTATACATTCCTCAGACGACTGCAGAGCTCAGAGTTTGATTGAATATATTTTCGGAAGTACAAAATTGAGCCCAGAAATTTAAGTTTTGTCTATATTTCAAGACCTTTAGCTAAAGAACCACTAAATTAATCATCACAATTGTGCGTTTTTGGCCCAGACAAGCATTAAAACTAAATGGCTCCGCAATGTAGGTAAGTCTGAGGGATCTAAAATAAATATGTAGTTACTATGAATACTTAGTTACTTTAAGTATGAATAGTGGTATAATTTTATTAATAAAACAATTTAGCATTATTTATGTGTATGTAGTTTTTCGGGATATGGTCAAGTGAGCCAAAGTGCAAGAAATACTTTTTCTATTAGCTTATAATTAATATTATTATTATTAGCTTATATTCAATTAATCTAATAGCTTAACGAATCCCCGTGTCTCAAAATTTTGCTATTGTTAGACTGTGATTTTTTTCCATTAATATAAGCTTTTCATGTTGCAAATCTAAAAAAATAGTTACTGGTACATTTTGTCAGTCAGCGTCGTCGACACATTAAAAGCAATAAAGCAAAAATGATAAAAGTGACGGTGTTTTAATTTGATATTAAAAGCTTATCCACAAGGAATGAAGTTCCGAACTCGCATGTATTTAGCCAGATACCACTGTCAAGGCATCATTGCGTTCCACCTATCAAGATTGCGTGGAACAAAAAACACAAAGCCTGATCGGTAAAAATTTCTCTATACACTCATGTTAGTTAGGCATGAACATTGCCGAGGTTTGTGCAAATTTTACTTATTTGACAATAGGGGTTGTATTGAACGATAGAAAAATCAATAGTAAAAAAACAAGACTAGTAAAATAGATGCAAATCAATTATTAGATCTTTTTTTATTACTTTCTTCAAGAATGGCAGGGATCATTTTGGCCAGGTCTTCAGCTGAAATGTTGCAATCGGTATCTATCCACTTATCCTTCAATTTATCTATCACAACCGACATCATCCTCCCACCTGCAAATAAGAGCAAAGGTGAAAAAAGACAGGTAGAAAATTGGTTCGAATCAACATTGCACACGTGATCAAACCTTAAATTTCTTTTCATTACAGATACTACTCGGGTTATAGCCCACCACTAAGCACCCTTCCAATACGGGGTTAGTTACAATCGAAATTGGGTTGCACCGCATGTTGATCTATCTGTTATGTTAGGTGTAGGTCTATTTTTCTCTTCTCTTATGGCACGTCATATTTACTGCTTTGCCTTGTCCATTATTCGTTACTCTACAATAGTCGGCCCTCCGAGAAATGCTTATCTATGAGAACGCCGCGTTATGCGATGTTGTTATGTCTTCTAAAAGAACTGAGTCAGTTAGATTACGAGTAAGATATTATAATCACTTAAACCAGGGGAGCCAATAAGGGGGGATAGGGGACAATTGCACTCTATACAGTTTGAAAATACACATTTTATGTACTTTCATAAAAAAATTAAAAAAAGAATGCCCCGCCCCCTAGATTTTGAAAATAAAATTTTTTTTTATTTTCATTGAAAAAAAGGAAAAATCCTTACTTCCTCTTCCGCTACCCTTACATTTTCGTGAATTGGCACCCAAATTGAAACTAAAACTTTATATTAATCGTTATTCAATAAAAACGGCGGAGCTTTCATTAAACGTCTATCACGTTATATTCGTCCTAAAAACTTTGTTTGTTCTTGGACGGCTACTTGTCAAATGATTAAATTGTGTATTGTTTTTTTTTGTAGAGTTAATTCATTTCAATTCAATATCATTCCAACACTTTGTAACAGGAGGGATCATTATTCCGACAAGTTTGTGTCATGAATCAATGCATTTCAGAAAACGTTATAAGTTTTCAAATAAAACTTAATACTAGCACTTCGTTATATGATACTTCAATGGCTCTGGAGAATCTTTGTCTTTTTTTTAATCCCAGACGATAGGATCAAACCAAACTTTTCGTAGTACAGTTTATTCCTTGACATACAGTCGTTCAGACAAGTACACAAAATTGTCATCGGACAGTGTTATTGCGGAACTTACAACATATATTAATCAAGTTTTCAATGCACCCATGTGTCAAAACCACACTCGCCACTGGTAATTACCGAGGGTAATTACCAGGTAATTACACAGGTAATTACTAGTATACTAATTTTAGTTCCAAAAATTATCTTACTGTTCCTTTAAATATTTCATCTCCAAAAAATAACAATCTGAACATGTAGTCTATATCCTACATTTTGGCTGCAACTGTTTTTCATGCTATTAAAGAAACCATCCATTTGGTAAGTTTTCAGAGCCTAACTCACCTAATCTAACAAATTCGGCCCTAAGAGGCTTGTGATAGTGACTTCAAAAGAATACCCTATTACCATTTAGGCAACTTATCCCTTTTAATATCAAATTTTAAACCTAAATTCAAATCCATCACTTTTACCAGCCCCCAAAATTCCTTCCTTTCACGAACCTTTTTTGTTCTACATACCACTTGTGGATCATCAGCCAAAGTCTAAGAGATTGGCATCTTATTTAATAGCATATTCTCTCATAGCCTCTGCCGTGTTTTTTAGAACGAATCCATTAAAGAGCGCCGTCGAGAACTATACGCGCCATAAAAACTAAGATATAACACAGCCCACTGAAATCCTCATTCAACATGAGCAAACTACTAATATCCCTTCCTAGATTAGCTACAGAACTGTTATTTTGGATACCTCGTTAATTACTTTAACGTACACTGAATAAAGATAGGACTTTCACTGCAGGTTTTCTATGTGTTAAATAAAACTTGTGTCCATAGTACACAGAATATAGGACTAAAGGAGTCTGAATGTTTTGATGTTTCTTGACTATTGCTCTAGATATGAAAATTGGGTCAATGCATCCTCTTCCTTTCTCATACCGCACTGTTTTCTTAAAGCTTTATTTGTAACACTTACTTACTTAACTAACTTAAAGCTCTTGCCCGACAGCGTTGCCGGCGTAGAGGGAACCAGACGTCAGGGCCGTTAGTCGTCTCCAGAGTGGCCTGTTTTATGCCAGAGTAGGAGCTTCACTGGGGTCAATGCCCCACGCCATGAGTCGATCGTGGATGATATCCGCCCATCTCATATGTGATCTACCTCTGGGACGCTTCCAGCCGTTTGCAGTTGGATCGAAGTCAAATATAACTCGGGCAGGTGTTTCAGTGGGTAGGCGAAGTAAATGACCGTACTAACGCAGTGAGCGGGACTCAGCTGTTCAGACAAGGGTGGTAATTTAAAGGACAAGAGGATATCCATGTTCCGTACCCTGTCGAGCCACCTAACGTGTTCAATTTTGCGGAGGTGTTTTGTCTGGATATGCGACTGTTCATGAAATGCGACTGCGTTAAAGGCCAAGTCTCTGACGAGTACAACACGACACCTGCTTCCGAGGCAGAGTAAATACGAGCTATCGTGAGACGGCTGATCTGGGGTTTGTGAAATATTGTTCTCAGTAAACGGCCGAAAACGGCGTTCGCCTTTGCCACCCTTGCTGATATCTCTGCATCTAGGTTTCCGTTTGAGCAAACAATTGAACCAAGGTAGGTGAAATGCTTGACTATCTCAACATCTTGGCCACATACTTCTATAGTTGTCAGGGGGCTGTATGGTGTCTTGTCCACAGGTAATATTTTGGTCTTGGTCCAGTTTACATTTAAACCAAGTTTTACTGCAACAGATACAAGCGTGTCCAGTGCAGTTTTGATGTCAGTGAGATTTTCGCATACCAATGCAACATCGTCAGCGAAGTCGACATCTGCCAGAACTCTTCCAGCAAAATTGATGCCAAAAGGATGTGCCAGCAGTGTTTTGTTGAGAACATGGTCCATGACACAGTTGAAGAGTTCGGGAGCAGCAGCACAGCCTTGCCGAACACCATTTCTAATTCAAAAATGAGCTGGCCATTTACAAGAACAGCACTTTCGGTCTTATTGTATAGTTCTTTGAACAGATTGACAATTTTCTTAGGTACACCAGCAGATTGAAGGATCAACCACAGTGACTGTCTGTCGACAGTGTCGAAAGCAGATCGAAAATCGACGAAGGCAATGTATGCTTTCCTTTTATATTCTAGAGTTTTCTCTATCAGCTGTCTAATTGTATGGATTTGATCAGTAGTGGACCTACCCGGCATAAATCCAGCTTGCTGGTGGCGACGAAGGGGATGGAGGTACTTTGTTGCCCGCTTGAGGAGCAGCATGGTGAAGAGTTTGCCGGGTACCGAGAGCAGAGTTATTCCACGATAGTTATTACATTCTGCTTTACTTCCTTTCCTCTTGTAGACTGGCCAAAGTAAGCCAGTCTTCCAGTCTGATGGTATTATTTCAGAGCGCCACACAGTATTAAAAAGCATTTGCAGCCAGAGGGTCATGGATGGATCGCCATTTAAAGGAGTTCTGATGTCAGGCCACATATTCACGGCGCTTTGTTGTTCTTCAGCTTTCGTGCTGATGCTTTAATTTCTTCTGCTGTAAATTCAGTGCCATCGGGGGCAGGTGTAGCATTCTCAGCCGTAGCAGTAATCTCGTCGTCAGTTTGGTCAGGTGGGTCTGAGTTCAGTAGCTTCTCGAAGCGTTGCTCCCACTGGCGAAGGCACTGTGATTTGTCATAAATATTTTCGCCACTGGCGTTACGGAGATACGATATAGTTTGAGTGTATTGACCTGAGAGCTCACGGAGGATCTTATATGTGGCTCCGATGTCTTTTTTTGGCGGCCTTTTGGAGCTCGCGTGCTTTTTTGTCAATAAAGGTCTTACGGTCTTTGTGCAGCATGATGTTATGCTCCTTATTTAATTGCCTATACGCTGTCATGTCCCCGCGAAGGCCGGCTTCCCGTCTGCGATCAATAATGGCGAGGGACTCGTTGCTGATCCAGTCTTTTTTCTTATGCTGTTTCATTCCAGCAACCCTAGTTGCAGCTGCAAGAGCATTCTCTTTGAAGACCATCCACACACTTTCACTATCATTGCATTGCGTAAGAACCTCAAACCTGTTGGATATTTCGACGTGATACTGTTTAGCCAAAGCGGGGTCTTGCTGGATACGGTAGATATCAATTTTCCGAGGTTTCTGGCTGGCTTTTGTAGCTTTCAGGCGAAGCCGGATTTTGGCTGCAACAAGATGATGGTCGGTGTTCCCAAGTTCGGCGCCTCGGTAGATGCGACAATTCTGCACAGAAGAAAGCCATCGCCGGCGTATGATGATGTAGTCGAGCATCTTCTTCGTTGATCCATCATTGCTATACCAGGTGTACTTGGCTATATTAGGTCTCTGAAACCATGTGTTTGCAATGGTAAGATTGTGGGCGAGACAGCAGTTCAACATTCTCTCTCAGTTGTCGTTTAGGGTATCTATTGTTACGGGTCCAAGAACGAAATCCAACAGGCCAGACTCATTTGAAATGCTAGCATTCATATCTCCTAGAAGGACGAGGTAGTCATGGGGAGGTACTCACGAGAGCTCAGAACTTAAAAGGGTACAAAGTCATCCTTATCTTCTTCCTGGGCTTCATTTGTGGGGGCATTACAATGATTATGGTTATTTTTCCATGTTTACCATAGAGCCTTGCTCTCAGGAGCCTGGGTGTAACTGGTGTGAATGACAGGAGGGCCTTGCGTGCTGTACTGTTCAGCACTAGGCCAACGCCTCCTCGGTTCTGGTGACCACCAGAACAAAGTAGTGTGCGCCCTTCACCAATGTACTCCCCACCATCACCAGATAGATGTATTTCAGTGATTCCAGCAATTGTAACTTTATAGTTCTTTAATTCTCTGGCTAATAGAAGCTTTGAACCGGGTTGGTTCAGTGTAAAAACATTCCAGGTGGCCACATTGATGCCACCTTGGTCAGCCATATCCAGAGGGAATCGTCCGTGGTCGGTCCGAGGTCGAGACGCGGTTTGAGATGATATATCCGAGGTTGAATTTCTGGTTCCATTCGTAGCAATAGAAGTTTCGGGAGGAGGGCTGCCAACCAAACCGTCCCTACATGCATTTGGTTCTCTGGTGGCTAGCTAGGTATTTAGAGGCACGTGGAGGTCGTTCTTCATGCGCCAATTTGCATGGGAACTAACTCCGGACATCATTACCTTAGTAGTCATGTCTTAGTAAAATCACCACCATCAGGCTAAGTAATTTGCCTCATTATATGTTCAATTCAACTCAATTCTGCAATTTATTCTACTCAAAAACGACTATTTATAACAAGACAAAAAAAAGAAGAGAAATAAAAACAAAGAACGGAACACATTAAGAGCTTAGCCATTTTTAAAAGGCTCGCATAAATTCAGGAGAGAAACCCTAAAAATTGGCAAAAATAAAGCAGAAACCAGCTCGTTATCAGACGAAGTGAATCTTTCATGCGGGGAACCACAGATGGCCTTATTCAGTTGAAGAAACGTTGGTAAATAAAAGTTTACACATATCTCAGTACGACTAGCATAGTGTGAAAATATATGTAGAAAGCCTAGGGAATCATTATACAAAACTGATACGAAACTCATTCGTCTGAGTCGAAACCAGAACAATACAAAATATATGGTACAATAAGAACAAGAAACAGTTTTAAACATAATTTGGGCAATAACTAAACAGGCAAACCACCTGATGGGCTCTGAGATAAAGAGGCTTCAAAGCATGGCAAATACGAGCCTTATCAATCCAATACTAATTAAAAATAAAACTAAGGTAACAAAATTCCCTCACAAAGGATCGATCACTACCACAATCTAACGTTTGGGATGAGGGATGCCTGATAGTGATGCGAGTGAAGACACACATACTTTGTCTTTGATGAGTGGTACGCTCAGCAGAAAAAACTCTGTCACATCTTGAACAGGATATTAAATTCAGTAATCAGAAGCATAACCTGAACTGATAAAAAAATACGTTCAATGTGGTTATTGCGCACAATAGCACTGAGGTACTTATTAAGAACACCACATTTTTCAGTTATAATACCATCACATCATCACCACAAATATCATCAATCAATAATATTGTTACTGACGATGGTGTCCTGACGAACACTATTTACTGAAGAAACAGGTGGACTCATTTCCACCCTTTCAACAAGCGTACAAAGTCTGTCTCTGTAGCAACAACAAAAATATTAGAAATCTGAGCAGCGCAACACATGTGGCACTCATCAGTAGAACTTAAATGTTAACGAATACAGATTTAAAATCAATACGGTTGCCAAGTGCACTAGTACTGATGCAATTATTATTCACGTGATTATTCATCGTGATTACATTCACGATGATATAAAGATTACCGGAACAAGAGTAGACAATACACCTTTTTGGCGAACAACATTTGCTGAAGAAAAAGGCGGACTCATTTCAGAATCCCGATATCTCATGAACTCAACAATAAAATGCTATAGACCATATTTTCAGCATTTAGTTTTACATAGATACATGTATAACACATAAATAAATACTAAAATCATAAAA
>JAQQPU010005009.1:32031-49368 GCA_029168905.1 Artemia sp. Kazakhstan ARC1039
TTTGCCTGTTGAGGGATCCCACCTCAGTGAGGGGCGGGATCCCTCTTTTTTTTGTAGCAATATCAACCAGAACAAGCTATCACAGTTACTTGGCTCAATACATTTTATCAATCGACTATCCTTTAATTATTAAAAAGAAGAGTAAATAATACAACCAAGTAGTGAGGGAAGTTCTGAATATAGTTTTCTACAGTAGCCTACTTGAAATTATCTGGAAACAGATTGGGACCAATGATTTACCTGTAGTATCTCAGTATCCTTAAAAAATCTTCTTGTATTCTCTGAACTGGGTCACCAACAAATTTAATTCGGCGGTCTTTCAAGTCCTCATACCCACCAAAATAATCAACTAAATTGCCATCCAAATCTAGAAAGGGTAAACAGTAAAGACCAAATCAGTTTAAACGTAAAATGCAACAATGAGTTCATACTTAAATTTTAATGACTTGAATTTTAGTTTAGATATAAAAAATATATAAATATATAATATATATAAATAAAATAAATATATATATAAATAAAAAAGATATAAATAAGCATTAAGATTTTAATAAATTAAATTTTAATGTGTTTAACTCGGTATTTACAACCTAAATTTCAGATCAATATTCTTCAAACCCAAAGCCTACGGTCTTTTACAGTTCTCATCGTCAGATAATTTAAGACACAAATAATAAACCATTCTATGACTACATGCATTTGATTTGCGCAGCCTAGATATGGATATTCAAAGGCATCGTGTACGCAAAAGACCCCCCTCCCAACCATGTGTCACACCAGTAAGTAAAAGAATTGAGATCTTCAAATTGAAGCACAAAACACTAAGATTTTACAGTAATTTTACTTATTTTATAACGAAATTACAGAGGAATTAAAGAAAGATTTTTCCTGGGGAGGAATGGGCCAAAAGGCTAAAGTACATTGTTATGCCATTCATTTTTTCTGAGGGTGAGGAGAGGTACATCAGACAAACCTGTCTGAGGGGGATCCCCCTCCCCTGGGTGTTTTTATTTAAGTAATTACTTACATGAATCAAGTAACCCTCCATACGAATCGAAAAAGCGTCTAGCACAAAAAATTACAGCTCCTAATTTTCTGCTGTATGACTGTGACACATAAATAATTACTTACTGAGATTACATATGAGACCAATTAATTTATAAAGCTATGGATGATACCCCACAACTGACTATCCTTTTTTTCCTGACTCAAGTGCCTTTGTAGTCTAGAAGCGTCATTAATCAATAGATGAATGAATGAAAGAAGAATAAACAATTTATTTTTGAAAACTTGCATTCCAATTACAGTCGTTTATCCTCTTCAGGCTCTTTTAAAATTATGCTGTTTATTTTCAACCTTTCGTTAAAAACTACAATAATTCTTTCGCTTAAATAAAAAAAAGGTAAATATAGAGCTTTCTTTACCAATAAAATATTCGATTTTGTTTTTTACTCTTTGGCAAGTATTTCATTTTCATCCCCTTAGTTTACATAACTTTAGCTTTTTCGAATATTATCCAAGTTTTATTAGATCAACCTGAGAATCTTTGTATTTCTCCGGTGATATAACGGAGGCATTGTGTCCGAGGTACTGAAACTAATTTATGCTTTATCTAATCACGAACAAGATCTCATATTCTGGAGACTTTACAACATCTGGAACACTCCACTGGAAAGCAAAATGGTCTTGGGATTGCGACCCATATACGAAAACTTAATCCGAAGCAGTTAAGTCAATTGGATGGGGCACTTGTTCCTCACCCCCCCCCCCCAAAAAAAAAAAACTTGGGTCCCCTTTTAGATTTTTAAAATATCTTTTTCTGGTATTTTCATTAAAAAATAGTTGTTTTGTTATTTTGAATGACAAAATAAAAAAAAAACCTTTCTCGGCTTCTGAAAAACTAAAAAAACACATTTCTCAGCTTCTGAAAGCTCAGTTTCTGAAGGGTTTGCTGACATTGTTGCCTCAGCACTGGTGCTTACGTTTGCCAACTGCTTTGGACGAAAAAAGAACATGGAATATGCAAATAGTGGCGTCTTCAGAAACAAAATAGGACAAGCAGATATAATCAGTCAGCCAGCTCAACTGAAATTTCATCTTTGGTTTCCCAGATACTGTAAAAGTGCAGGAGATATCTGGAGCCAAGGACGCTTTAAGAGGCAAAGTTTAGACATTATATAAAGCGTTAATCGCTTCCTATTTGCTCGTTGCAATTAGCTCAAGCGTAAACGCATAATAGGTTCCGCAACGCATGAACTGTTAGAAGCAAGAAGCTTAGATTCTACGCTATTGTTTCTAACAGCCTTCCAACTGCTTCCAAGCATTAGATTTTCCCTTTCAAGATTCCTGTTTTAAACCTAGTTTGTTTTGCCTGTATATTTCAGACCAATTTATGAGTTAGAGAAATATACTTTTTTTTAAAGGAGGGGGTTTCAGACTGGGTAGCCACTCCCCTGGATACAGTCGTGATGTTGCTGCATCAACTGATTTAGGCCAACTAATTTAGTCGTACGGCTGGTAGTCTGTGTAAGACATAGTAGAAGTCCCGTTCAAATAGTTTACAGCATATAAACACCTGTGACAAGCTTCTCTTAAGCAATTATACGCCCATTTGCAATGTGGATAGTTTGCCAGAATTGCGTGTAACTCTGGCAAAAATTATAGGCCAATGCAGCTCTAAGAAAGGCATTTATGGTGGTTTAAATTGCTGGCGACCTTAATTCGGACTTGTTAAGAAATACAACCTTTAGTGATCAACTTGTTTCTTTTAGCGGCAATAATGGTTTTCAGATCGCTGGCAGTCTGCTTCTCCCTAGGGATGGTGTCACTTATTGATTAACTAGCAAGCTTCTAGGTTATGGCTTAAACACCACATTGCTTCAGAATCTCTACTTCCAAGCGCCCGTAAAATTCGGGTCTTGTATGATATTACTGAATCTGACCACTTCCCTCTCTCGTGTGCTTTGAGTGTAAAATGTGTTTTTGTTCTTATTGTATATTCTACTAGTGCCGCGCTTTTGAAATTTCAAAGGAATGATGCACCTTGGCTGCAGCAACTCAAATATAGTACTGCCGTGTCCGAACACCTTATGGATTAAACATATGATGCTGCGATTACCAGATGCTATGATCGTCTGTGCTCTTAAAAATGTCACAGAATGACATTTTCGATTTACATAATGCTAAATGATTTCTGTTGCGTTAGCTACTGTTCCTTAGATAAGTATCAGCTTACTCGAAAGAAGTTCACAGTGCCAGGTTAGTCTCTGTGTGTGAAGGAAGCCCTTATATGATACCGCTTGACATGGGTTTCTCTGGAGGATCTATGAATAATGTCATAATGGTGGTTTTTTATATCGCACGACTCGACTTTGAAAATCCCAGTTCCGGACTTACTCCCGTGGGTGCAGTCCCAGGAATCTATGATACGTGCTACCCGGCTTGCTGCCAATTTTTCTAGAAATTTGGGGTATTTTGACTAAATAGTCCAACTTCAAATCGTAGAAGTAGTTCCCTCCTTCCGGTGGTTGAGCGAAATTTATCACACTCGATCAGCCTGTTCTGGAGAAATTATTTTGAACGTATCTTCAATTCTATTGTGATTAAGTTTGCTTAAATTTAGACACGAAATGGAAAAGAACGACTTTTTAATTTTAAAGCCCAATTCTGACTAGGGATCTGATGGTATATTTTAAAACAATTTAAGAAATTTAGTATAGTAATAATACGAAAAAAAAAATGCCCGAACCAGGAACAAATTGATAAAGTAATGCTTTCTTCACCATCCGGACCAGAAAAAAGCGCTGAACAACATATCCAAAATCTCCATCGCTAACCCGTTGCAAAATTAGTTGTTTTTTTTGCTATTTTTGTTACATTAATTTTCATTTTCATGAAAAAATGAAGTGTCACGAAATGAGTGGTTGATTCGTCTATCTGTATCAGAATTGAGAGCTGAAACCGTTTCTGAGGTTATTTTTTCTTATAAACGTCAAATAAAATGAAAAAGGCTATTTTTAGTAAAAAAATAGCAAAATTTCGCTATTTTTGGCAAAAAAAACTAAATGATAACCGTGATATCTGTTCTTTGTGTTTTTTTTCCGTTCGTTTGTCTTTTTTCAGTATACATCCAGATCTTTTCAAGCTAGAGTGATCACATTTACACACGTTCTCAACGCCATCTTGTGGCAACCGAGCTGCAGTCTTATGCAAATAGAAAGTTATCTCCGCTCCGGATCGTACAAAGAAACTCATTCAGGTTTGTAGTTTATTGATAATTTCCTTGGTGTTCAAGGTGGGGGATTGTAATTATTCTACAAAAGGTTTTGGACCATGCTGATTCCAATGGTGCACGTTTTATTTAGATTTCGCCACTTTAAAGGGGTTTCAGACTCTTTTCCGAAATCACCATAAATTTCTTTTCACAATAAACTTTTACTTCTAAGATCAACCGGAACAATAGTTACCATTCCTGACTCAGTGTCAGATGGCAATTTTTTCTCACCAGACAGTTTTTTTGAAAACACGTTTTTCAACTTTTGATTACTATGGGCTGTGGTTCGCTCTTTACTAGGTTGCAGCTGCCGCTGCAACCATGATGACAGAACAACTGAACTTTCAGGTGATTTGAAGTGTGGGTGTAAGTCCCAGTAAGTGCATTCAAGTACGACAAAGAGGAGAGATACCGCGAATCTTGTTTCATGTCTCAACGAGGTTTGAACAAAACAAGTCAATTTGACACAACTAACAATGGGTGTTATTCTGATGATCGGCGAAATATGGCACAAATATGATTCGTGTAGCACCGATCTTCCTGTTGACGATCTTTGCAAGACAACTTACAGTATTTTTTCTTATAGATGGAGGACCCCCGGACATTTTATGCCCTTTCTGTGAAAGCCCAATAGACATAGCCGAAGCAGCGGTATTGACCGAGAAAGGAGCCAAAGCAATCAATGAAGCAAGTGGAAAGAGAGGTGTTGATGTTTGTCTTCAGCCAGGAGGGCGAGTGCATGTTGCCTGCCGTAAATCCTTCACTGACAAGAGAGGTCTGTCGAAAGTCGAGAATGAAAAACGACAGGCTGCACTAGAAAATACGAAAGCCGACAAAGCGTTACTACGGTCCAGAACCCACAGCTTTAACTTTCGAGAGTGTTGCTTGTTTTGTGGGACAAAGATAGACCTCCGAGTCACTCATAGGAAGGGTCATGAGTGGTACACGGTACGAAGTCAAGACTTTGAAGAAAAAACGAAAACTGTCTGCAAAAGCCGCGAGGACGAATAGTCAAACAACGTCTATCTTCTAATATGTGCTGTATCAGACCTCCATGGGGTAGATGCCATTTACCACACAGCCTGTGCTTCTATGTTTCGTGGTAACAGAGGCATTCCTGCAAGGTTCAAAACACATGAACTTGGTGAGATCCTAATTGTTACAGTGCCAGAGAAAAAAAGACCAAAAAGGGGAGACCGGGTGACCATATAAAGCAGGAAGCTTTTTTGAAAGTGGCTGCTTTTTTCAAAGAAAACGACGAAGAACAAATGACAATTAACGATCTAGTCAGTAAGATGGACGAGTACCTGGACGACGCCAACGTCGAACCCTATTGTAATAAGTACATGAAAAGGAAGCTCTCGAAATACTTTTTCAGAGGTTCATTATCGTTGCCCAGAGGTCTAGTCTCAAGGAAGATTTTTTCAAGTTTGAGCTCTGTACCATCAATCCTGCTCTTTTCGAAAGAAACGGATTCATGCGAAAGGCCAACGAGCCCGAGCTAGCAAAAGCAGTCTATCAGTCATGTGGGTTTGATGCTCAGTCCCCAAGACCAGTGGGAATTACCAGCTTCGTCTTAGGCGGGGGCACCCTTCTCCTTCGGATCCCGCGGAAGGTCACTTCCACACACAAGGCTATCATGTCTTCGTACATTCATTACGTCGAAAAAAAGTATCCCCGTACAGTTGTCGTCTTCGACGGCGGTCATTCAATCAACGATGCAACCCATTTGCGTCGAGCTGGATCTTTCGGCCGCGAAGTGGTGTTTACCGAAGACATGAATCTTTGCATGAAGAAAGAGGAGTTTCTTTCCTGCAAGGAGAACAAATCGCGTTTTCTGAAGATTCTTGGAAACGCTCTGGTAGCCAGCGGTTGCGATGTATACCACTCTGAAAGAGATGCTGACCTAGACATAGTGAGGAAGGCTACGGAAACTGCACTCCATAGCGACACCATTGTGGTTGCTGATGACACGGATGTTCTCGTCCTCCTCATCTGTCATGTGGACACGAGTTCAAATCGTGCTTACTTCTCACCGGAAGCGAAATTCAGAAGTGAATGCTCAGCTTGGGATGTTTGTCAGATAAAAGACAATCTAGGATCAGAAGTTTGCCAGCTGATGCAGTTCTGTCACGCCATACTGGGTTGCGACACAACATCGAACCTTTACAGCATCAGAAAAGGAAAAGCTCTTCAGCTATTGTTATCCAGCTCGAGTTTCAGAGACGCTGGTACCCTGTTTACCAAAAAATCTGCATCTCATGATGAGATAGCTGCGGACGGAGAGAAAGCTTTGCCGATACTCTACAACTGCCAGGATCTGCCAAGTCTTGACA
Source organism: Artemia sp. Kazakhstan ARC1039 (assembly GCA_029168905.1). Lineage (NCBI taxonomy): Eukaryota > Metazoa > Arthropoda > Branchiopoda > Anostraca > Artemiidae > Artemia > Artemia sp. Kazakhstan ARC1039. The sequence goes on from JAQQPU010005009.1 coordinate 38,641, forward strand.
CAAGAACTGCCTCCGACTATGATGGCAGCGAATTATCATTTGTTCCAAGTCTACAGCCAGGTTCAGATTTGACTAGGGAACACGGTTGACCCCCTAAGCTGGGGATGGAATCTTCAAGGCAACGAAGTTTTTGAGCCAAAATGACGGATCTCCCCGCTGCTCCTCCTCATCTTCTAAAGCCAGTGAAGTGTTCTTGCCGAGCTGATGGTTGCGACAGTGAGAGATGCTCCTGCAAGAAAAATGGCCTGGAATGCACCATAGATTGTCGAGTATGTAGAGGAGTTTCGTGAAACAACGCGAAGTGTCAAGAAGATGAATTTTCTGAGGATGAGCTTTAAGTCTGTGATTTAATTTTCCCTGTGATTTTTGTTCCTTCGATCAATCAGATGTGCAGTTTTATTACGTTTTATTACAAATAATTTTTACCACGTCGTTTTTTATGGTGTTGAAGGTGAATGAATTTTGATCTCAAATGCCAGCGAAGAGCAAGGTTTTTGGGGAAGGGTTGGGAGGATGGGTATTAAAAAGATTTTGAAGTAACTCAGAAAACCTAGTTTGCCAACTCAAAACTGATCTAGAAACTTCGATCGAACGCTTGTTTTTTTTTACCTAAAACGTCAAAATTTGTTCATTTTTGTTCAAAAACAGATATTTCTGATTTATTTTTTGATATTTCGGAGAAACTAACATCATATATCGTTTCAGCTTTTAAATATGATACAGAAAGACATATCAAACACCAGTTTCGTGATATTTCATTTTTTTTCAAAAAAAAAAAAAAAATTAATAAACAAAAACGGCGAAAAAAAAAACAAATTTCGCAACGAGTTAGAGACGGAGTTTTGGATATGTTGTTCAGCGATATTTTCTGGTCTAGTGAATAAAGATATTTTCTGGATAGTGAATAAAGCATTACTTTATCGATTTGTTCCTGGTCAAACCTTATCATTTCTGTACTAATTGTGCGGCAATTGTTTCTCTGTATCTTGTAATTGTATTTTGTATGACTGTTATTCATGGAATAGTTCTTCAGTCTTTAATGGCAGTTACTCTGATTCCAATACAGATGAACAGTATGGATTATTCTGGTTGTGCGGATAACTTTCGGCCGATAGCATTAGCGTCGACAATGTAAAAATTGATTGAACATCTGTTACTTTTCAACAAGAATCTTTAATGTAAACAAGTAACAGTCAATTCACATATAAGAAATTTCTTTCGATGGAGATTACGATTTTAACTTTACATACTGTTATGAAATACTATTGGTTATTTTCTTTCTTAGTTTACACTTACTTTGTGGATGCGCATACGAAGTTTGATCACTTCAATCACTTGAAATTGCTTAATCATAGGCAGCGCAATAGCGCTGCCTAAGTAAAGAACGATGTTGGCACAATGTATTATTAATTATAATTATTTTTTTTAGACCAGGGCACTTCGTATCGAAAGAGTTGTCGTAGAAACTTCGAAAAGGGCTCATTCGATTGGAGATTGGAAGGGCTTGTGCCCTTTTTAATAGTCGAAAGTGTTTGGAGGAAAACTAACAACCCTTTCACACCCACTATTTCCCCAAACATATCCAATCAAAATTTTGAGATAGCCATTTAGTCGACGTAGTTGAAAGGTCCAGAAATTATATCTTTGAGGACGACACTCCCCCCACAGCCCTTAGGGCAAGGGTTGTAAGTTATACCCTGGGGGCAGATAAGGTTTTTTATGGAAAGCGTTTTCGTAAAAACTTCAAAAGGGCTCATTCGATTGGAAATTGACATGTCTAGTGCACATTAAATTGTCGAAAGTGATATGAGGACAACTAAGCCCCTTCTCACGCCCACCATTTCCCCAAACACATCCAATCAAAATTTTGATAAAGCTATTTTGTTCAACGTAGTGGAAAGGTCTGGAAATTACGTCTTCGAGGACGAGACTCCCTCTCGTGAGTTATGCACCGAGTTATGCATGAGTTATGTATCTTCGGGAGTTATGCACCGGGGGCATATGAGGTTTTTATAGAAAGCGTTGCCGTAGAAACTTTAAAAAGGGATCATTCACTTGGAAATTGAAAGGGCTGTTGCCTTGTAATAGTCGAAAGTGATTGGATGGCAACTAAACCCCTTCTCACGCCCACCGTTTCACCAAACACATCCAATCAAAATTTTGAGATAGGCATTTTATTCAACGTAGTGGAAAGGTCTGGAAATTATGTCTTAAGGACGAGACTCCCCCCACAGCCCTCAGGGCAAGGGTTGTAAGCTATGCTCTGAGGGCATATTAGGTTTTACAGAAAGCATTGTCGTAGAAGCTTCAAAAAGGGCTCATTCGATTGGAAATTAAAAGGGCTAGTTCCCTTTTTAATAGTCGAAAGTGATAGTGGGCAACTAACCCCCCTCTCACGACCACCATTTCCCCAAACACATTCAATAGAAATTTTGAGATAGCCATTTTGTTCAACATAGTTGGAAGTTCTGGAAATTAAGTCTTTGAGGATGATAACTCCCTCAGAGCAAGGGTTGTAAGTTATACCCTGGGGAAATACAAGGTTTTTTATAGAAAGCGTTGTCGTAGAGACTTCAAAAAGGGCTCATTCGATTAAAAATTGAAAGGGCTAGTGCCGTTTTTAATAGTCGAAAATGATTGAAGGGCAACTAACCCCCCTCCAACGCCAACCATATCCCCAAACACATCCAATTAAAATTTAAAATAGTCATTTTGTTCAACGTAGTTGAAAGATCTGGAAATCAGGTCTTTGAGGATGGCAACCCCCCAACAGCCCTCAGGGCAAGGGTTGTACGTTATGCCCTGGGGGCATATAAGGTTTTTTATAGAAAGTGTTGTCGTAGAAACTTCAAAAAGGGCTCATTCAATTAGAATTGAGAAGGCCAATGCCCTTATTAATAGTCAAAAGCGATCGGAGGGCGTATGCCCCCCACCGCGCATTATTACGCCTTAACAATTCCGATGACCGTTTTGATATAGCCATTTTGTTCAACGTATGAGAAGGGTCAGGAAGTTATGTAGTTGACCTCTATTATCTGGGCTCTTCCTACAATGAGTATGACAACCCCGTCACAGCCCTCAGGGCTAAGGTTGTAAGTTATGCAGTGGGGCAATATAAGGTTTATATAGAAAGCGTTGTCGTTAAAACTTCAAAATGGACTTATTGGATTAGAAATAGAGGGACAATGCCCTTTTTAATAGTCAAAAGTAATCGGGAGAAGAATCACCCCCCCCCCCCCCACACCCGTCATTCCTCACACATTTCCATTCAACATTTTGATATGGCCATTTTGTTCAATGTAGTTGATAGGGCTGGAAATTTTGTCTTTAAGGATAACAAATCCCCACAGCCCTCAGGGCAAGAGTTGTAAATTATGCCCCGGGGGCAAATAAGGTTTTTATAGAAAGCATGGTCATATAATCTTTGGAGGGGGCTCATTGGATTGGCAATCAAACGCTCTAGTGCTCTTTTTAAGATTCAAAGCGATCAGAAGGCAGCTACACCCCCGCCACACACACACACGTCGCATTATCCCAAAATATATCTCACAGAAATTTTAATATAGCCATTCTATTCGAAATAGTCTAAATATCACATAACAAGGCTTTTGAGGTTGAAACAAATCCCAGAGATTAGGGGCAAGGGTTGTAAGATATGCCCAGGGGGTAGTTAAGGTTTTTATTGTTGTTTAACTTTAGAAGAGACTCATTTCGTTGAAAATATAACGTTCTAGTTATTTTTTAAGCGTCAATAGTGATGGACAGCATTTAGCCCCTCCCCTCTTCTACAGCCTCTCCTTTTACCAAAAGCATTTAATTGAAATTATGAGATAGCGGTTTCGTCAAAATCGTTCAAAGAACATATAATAATGTCTCTAGGGACGCCACAACCCCTCAGCACCCTGGGGATAGGGTTACAAGTTATTTATGGGGATATAAGGTTTTTATTGAATTGGCGGTCATATAAACATCAGATGGGGCTTATTTAATTTGAAATTGGAAGTTATAGTGCCCTTTTTAAGAGTCAAAGTGATTTGAGAGCAAACAGACGCCCCCCCCCCCCGCGCGCTGGGGTTGTGCCTTAACACCTCGAAGCAAGGGGTTTCGTAAATAGGTGGGGGTTGCGGAAATTATGTCTTTAAGGATGACAACCCCCCCCACCCCCCAGCTCTCAGGGAAAGGGTTGTGAGTTATGCCCTTGGGGCATATAAGGTTCTTCTAAAAAGAGAATCGTATATACTTCGGAGGGGACTCATTGGATTGGTAATCATAGGTTATACAGCCCTTTTTAAGAGTCAAAATGATCAGATCACAGGTACCAGCCCCCCCTCCCTCCCATACACACAAACACGTCATATTTTTCTGAAATGTATCCAATAAATATTGTAAGACAGTCCTTTTATTCAAAATATTCCAAATATCATATAAAAAGGTTTTTGAGGTTGATACAAACCACCAGAGCCTGAGGACGAGGGTTGTAAGTTATGCCCCTAGGACATTTAAGGTTCTTATGGAAGGGATGGTTGTATAAGCTTTAGAGGGGGTTCATTTGGTTGAAACTGGAAGTTCTAGTTCCCTTTTAAGAGTCAATAGTGATGGAGGTCAAGTAGCCCCCCCCCCTCTCATCCAACTACCCTTCTTTTCACCAAATGCATCTGATTGACTTTGTTCAATGGCAATTTTGTTGATAATAGTCCAAAGAACATATAACAATGCTTCCACGGTTGGCACAACCCCCCCCCCCCCAGAGCCCTGGGGCAAGATATTGCTGATATACCCTTTTGACAATCTGCATACGGATGGCAGGTTGTCATCCGTACAACAGAAATATTCGCTGAAAATTTCACCTTCATACCTTCATAGGTTGCGGATTTTGAGCTACCCAGAAGACATTGTGGGTATTCATTTAATGCTGCTTTTACGGTTACTGTAACGAACGACACTAATTGCATTAAGTTGAAACTTTTAGGGAACGTTTAGAAGGAGTTTCAATTAAACGAAAATCTATATGCATGCAGGTATTAAAAGGGCATATAAGCAATATAGGGCATATAAAGACATAGGCAGCGATGCTCTATCATAGCTAGTAATATCATTGATATTTTAAAGGAGCTAATTTGATGGAAAATTAAAAATTCTAGTGCCCTCTTAAGCGTCAAAAATGATTGGAGGGCAATCAGCTCACCTCTTTAGCTCATAATTTTCCAGACACTTCCAATCAAAATTTTTAAGACAGCCTTTTTTTTTCACCGTATCTGAGCGGTCTAATAACTATATCTCTGGGGTTATTGGGTAGGTCAACTCACCACAGTTATGTAATTTGCCCAATATGCTTAAAAACTAAATGTTACTTTAAAATTAAACCAAAACACACTGTTTGTATGCTGGTTGCCAATAAGACATCTCAGCAATATACCAAGAAAGACTGAGGGTATCAATTTCAAATTTTCGGCCCTACTTCTATTACCACTTCTGCTCTTAAAATTTTACTAAATCAAAAGAGTGTAATTGTATCCAGGCTGTGAAACAGCATAGATATAATTTTTTTGGAAATGGTATTTACTTTTATTTATCAGGTCAAATAGACGATGTATATGACTAAATTAAACACTACCATTTGTGTCATGATTTTCAAAAGAGTTTATGTTGTTAAAAATTGCTGAAAAATTTTCTCAACCATATAAATAGCAGGCCAAACTATAAATTCTTAAAGGACAACCGGAGAGATTCAAAACATTATTTTCTTTTTCCCTGAAAAAGACAATGTCAATACAAAACGAACAGAAATAAATTAAAAAAAACCTTTCCACAATATAAGTGTTTCAAAAAAAAAGTAAAGAACTCCATTAAATCAAAAACGAACAAAAATAGAGTCCAATAATCTACCAAGCATATAACTACCACAAATCAGTATCAATAAATAAATGAAACCCAAAACAAACAGAAATTAAAATAAATAACAGAAACAAACTCAAAACGAGCAGAAATTAATTTGAGTAGGGTTCAAAACCCCTATGCTTTCTAAAAGCAAGTATATAATTTGTACTTTACTGAAAAAATTCTTTTAAATATTTTCACTTTTAGAACTTTAAGAAATCAAATATTGATAAAGATTTTAAGGAATAAATATCAGCATATGCATATTAAACTGACAGTGCATATTCATTTGAGTTTCGTTTGCCAACATTTAACCAGCTACACGTATCTACGTCTTTTCTGCTGCGTGAGCGTCAAATGGGATGAGATAATGAGCTTGTTGATACATTATGTGTCCCTCTTTTACACCTTTCATTGCCAATTTGGCAAAAGCTGTGTGTCTTATGATTCCCGCTAACCAATTTTTTCGGCATTTTGTCTTTTGTTTGTTTTTTTCCTTTAGTGTTCTTTTTTATAGACATTTGGCGGGGAAAATTATTGAATTGAAAAGTTAAAAGAAATTCAACAGACACAACCCTATAAAACAAACCGTCGGTAAAAAATAATTCGACTATTAGCAAATCAAGCCCACAGTTTTTACTAGCCCAGTACCATGAGTCGGCACCTTATAATATCATAAAAACAGTCATTTCCATACAAAAAGTCGTGTAGATACAGTAAATTGACAGCACACTGAATTTAAGTAAGAATCAAATTGAGGAATCATATCGAGGTCGGGAGCAAGAATTAGAACAATATCGGATGTTTTTTACATCGTTCCACATTTATTTATAAGTGTCTTACTCGTAAGTTTAGCTTTAAATTTTTAGCAAAACTCATCTAAAAAAGCCCCAAGAACTACCAAGAAACATTGCATTGACGGTAAGGTCTCTTCTTCCAGCATCAAGAGCCCAATCTGTAACAAACTCAACTTCTGCATGTCTTCCATCAGTCACTTTGTCAATCCTCAGGGTAGTAACTTCATAATTTTCCTTATCATTGATTCGTGCTGTTATTGTCCCATGTTTCTCACCACGATTATTAATCATTCGAATACCTTCCTCGTCAAACATCTTCTTCATTTGAACAGGTGTAGCAGTTGTCGCGAAATCCAAATCATGAGGTCGGTGACCGAGTAAAATATCCCTAGAATTAAATAGCTAAGTCACGAAAGGCTAACATCCCATAAAATATTTTTTAGAGAAGCAATTGAGGAATATTTTACAATTATCTAGTTGATTTACAAAAAAAGTTCTACTTCCCCCATTTGCCTTGTCTATTGATAATCAATAGCAAAACTATGTATATTTATTGACGAATTATTAACAGGCTTTTAAATGTCATAAGATATTACCCGTTTTTTACATCATGTCCTTATGATGAACACATTGACAGAGCTCCCACTGAAAAATCTTTTCCCAAAGAAGAATTAACCCCAAGATTCTCAAATAAAAAGTTGAAAGAACCGCCACTATTTCATCTCTCCACGACTACAGCCACTGACATCTTCAATGTTCTGGTCGAAAAATTGAACAGTTATCCTAGGTATAGCTAACGAAATCTTGGTTCACAAACCTAAGAAAGAGAAGCTGTGTATCACAGATCAAATATTCAATCGATATGACCGAAAGCGACAGGAGGCCTGAAAAAGATGGACATGTATAGGCGGATAAAACCGAAAATAAACACAAAGATTCGAACAGCTATCGTAAATTATACACTGAAGAAATGTGAGTCCAGTGAGAACAATTTCAAATCTGCAAACAGTCACAGGATCTGCAAAACAGTCGAAGAACTCTTTGCAAAAACGCCAAACTTCACAGTTTGCATCCTGGACAAGATATACCTGGACAGTAAACCCTTTGGGCTACTAAAAACAATGTGAAAAGCGACTTCGAAGACATCAAACACGCTTTGTACCTGTAACCCTATTGCGCTTTCATTATCTCCCGAGCTAGAGTGCAGCCCCAATCTTACTTTGCCTTTTAATAAAGCCTTTGCTTATAGAAGTAAAAGAGGTCACTTGTAGTCTTAAAATTTTTATGCTCCAGAACAGAAGGTGCCCCTTCATTTTCGCTTCAAAGAGCTATATTAAAATCCTAGATAAAGTCAACCAATAATTGAGGCGTAAAACGAAAAGAATTTACTAAGAATGAACAAATGAAATCCCAAACGAACAGAAATAAAATGAATACCCATATCAAAGACAGAGATAACAGATACTTCTATTGATGAATATATGAATCATAGAACCAACATAAATCAAAATAAATAATCAAGTCCAACTTGAAACAAACAAAAACTACCACAAATAACAGCAGGGGTACCCCCCCCCCCTCTCAGGCTTCTAAACACCAGAGCGGGATTTGCGCTTTACTGAAAATAATTTGTATCTCAAGCAGTCTGTTTTTATCGGTCACAACAGCAACAAAATAGCAAAATGACATCACGAGGCTAATCAAGTTTTATAAATAAAACCTACCCCGAATAAGAGCAGGGCTAAATCCGCATCTTAAATCCCTTAAAAGACCTGGGTGTTATCTACGCTTCACTGAAAAATGGTATGTACTACGTAAGTGCAGTTTTTATTTGCCACAACCTCGACAACAAAAAAAAAGGAAAAGAAAATCACAGTAATAATCAAGATTAAAGGAAAGAAAATAAATTTCTTAGAATCACTACAATAGTGATTTTTAATTTAGTTTATTATTTTAAAAAGACACTTTTTTGTTGTCAAAACATTTCCTTTTGATTCATTTAGTTCAAACAAACAAAAAATTGATAACTAAATTGGCAAAATTTTAAACACTCTGATTAATTTATTGAATGGATATTTGGAATTGGTGAAGTAATAAATAATCTGACAACTGATTGATTACCTAGATATTTAAAGAAATGGGTTTAAAAGGAACAAAATATGATGCAGATATACTTAATACCAGATTAATGAAACCAGATCTGTTGTTTAAAACCATTTATATTATTTTCTGAAAGTATTCTGATTTTTAGATATCATAACGATGGATGAGAAAGTATTCAAAACAAAAATTTTGTTTTCAAACAGTTCGTGGTAATGAACTGTAAGTAAGGAGCGATCCGGCTCAATAGCAACCGAAACTCTCAGAAGCAGAGTCTTAATAACTACAGATACATCAAAAGAATTGAATTTGATTCTTATTCAAAATATATAAAATTCATCAAGTTTAGTGTTACGCATCAAAAAGTTATGAGCCTGAAGAAAATTTGCCCAACATTTGAAAAGGGCGGAAACACCGTTTCCGCCCTTTTCAGGAAAAGTTATTCGCCTTTTTTTTTACAGCTTCGGTTAAAGATGCACTGTTACTACTCGATGACAGTGACCAGAGTGACTTAGAAGACAGCAACCCTTCCTGGGCATTTACTCAAAGCATGGGTGGGCGCATGAGCAAAAGTAGTTCCAATTAAAACGCCGCCATGAGAGGTCTATTTTTGGCGGCTTTTGTATGTTGACAGGGTGGATGTATGTAACGTAGCTGAATAAGGTTTTGTTCTTTTTGTTCTTGCTGATAAGTAATCCGAGTCCAGTTTCCTATCGCCTAAATTTGCCTTTTTTAGGCAGTTTCGGTTAAAGATACACTGTCATTACTTGATGACAGTGACCTTAGTGACTTAGAAGACCGCGAAGACGATGAATCTGATCCTACCGGGAGTGTCCCGTTCGCTGCTACGGAGGCTTAGCAGCTATCAGATACTGAAGAAGAGCCAGTTCTTAAAAGTTCGTGAATCCGGAATTTCGATGTTCTTTTTGATGATGAAGAGGCAGATCCTCCAGCTTCTAGTGTGCAAGACGAACCAGCTGTGCCGAGTAGCAGTGCAGGAGATACATGGCCTGGCAAAGTACGTGGTCCACTTAGAAAATGGACAAATCGTCCTCATTTAACGATCCCTTCCAGTATCTGCCAGCGACTAATGATGATATTTTCCAAGGATTGAATGGAAACCGCACCAGTCATTCCTAGAGTACTTCCCTGATAGTCTGTTTGACAAAATGACATTTGCCATGAACTACTACTTCCTGAAAGAAAATCCAGGCAAATCCCTTCCGGTATCGTCTTCTGAACTGAAGGTATTTTTATTTTAGTCTGTCAATTATTATGAGTAGCCTGAAGTCCCCGAGAATACGTATCTATTGGAGCCAGAAGTTCAAACTACCTGTTGTCTGCCAAAACATGTCCCAAGACAGATTTTTTCAAATACGACGGAATTTAAAGTTCCTCGTTTATGACGATACCTAACCGGAGACCAAGACGACAGATCACTTATGGAAAGTCAAGCCTCTTCTTGACGCAGTTCGCCAACAGTGGTTGGAACTGGAGCAAGAGCAGTTTCTGAGTATAGATGAGCAGATGATCCCGTTTGCGGGAAGGTGCAATCTCAAACAGTATGTTCCTAACAAACCTAATCCCCCTGGACTGAAGAACTTCGAGTTGGCTGAATCCTCGGGCTTGGTGTACGATTTAACGATCTACAAGGGAAAAACCACTTTCCCCCCACACCTACAAAGTAAGAGATTACGAACTGCACCTATTCTTCACCTTTCAAAGAGGGTGGGAGAGGACTCTTGCCTCTATTTTGACAGGTATTTCACCAAAATCCGGCAGTTAGAAGAGCTCATAGCTGCTAAAGTAAATGCAACGGGGACACTTATGAAGAACCATCTGAAAGGTGCCCCAGGAAAAAGTGAAAGGGATCAAATTAGCAACCGCACAAAAAATAGACAGTCTGCGTCCTACATCATTTTGTCGATCTTGCACTGTCCAACTGTTGGCCTCT
>JAQQPU010005010.1:0-20454 GCA_029168905.1 Artemia sp. Kazakhstan ARC1039
ACTTTTTTATTATACCCTACCTATTACCTATAATCTCATTACTTTATTATGTGGGATGGAGGTTGTCGGGTAACCTATTACCTATTACCTTTTACCACCCTACCTTTTTATTACACCACCCTACCATTTAACCTTACTACCACCCTACCACCCCACCTCCATCCCACAAAAAAAGTGAAATAACGATTCTAGTAGGGTGAAATAACGTGAAACAACACAACAAAAAAAGTGAAATAACGATTCTAGTAAGGTGAAATAACGTGAAACAACACAACAAAAAAAGTGAAATAATGATTCTATTGAGGTGAAATAACGTGAAACAACATAACAAAAAAAGTGAAATAAGGATTCTAGTAAGGTGAAATAACGTGAAATAACACGACAAAAAAAGTGAAATAACGATTCTAGTAAGGTGAAATAACTTGAAACAACACAACAAAAAAAGTGAAATAATGATTCTAGTAATGTGAAATAACGTGAAACAACACAACAAAAAAAGTGAAATAACGATTCTAGTAAGGGGAAATAACGTGAAACAACACAACAAAAAAGTGAAATAACGATTCTAGTAAGGTGAAATAACGTGAAACAACACACCAAAAAAGTGAAATAACGATCCAAATAGTATTAGGGTGAGGAAAATTCAAAGGTAGATCTTAGACAGCGTTCTTCGAAAAATTAATCTACCGTCCCAAAGATTTCTAGTCTAGGTAATTAGGTCATTTTGGTCACAAAACGTAGTCAAACAACAAAACCAGGAACAAGAATGAGTTCTATTAAATAAACGAAACCATCTGGTGCAAGGGGGTTCCCAACGTTTTCACAGCTCGGCGTTCTTTGGATTCTTAATATATGATCATAGATTCCCTTAAAACACATAGCAAGATTTTAGCAAAAAATGTTGCTTTATACGTGTTCATTATAAGGTGATTTAATAAAGATTTTCGCCCAAGAGCCAACCCCTCCCCCCCTACCCCACCTCCATCCCACAAAAAAAAGTGAAATAAGCATTCTACATATTTTGATTCGGATTTAGATAATGAGTATTATTATATTGAGCTTATTTATCATAAATAGTTTACCTATTTATTTACGTCCTGGCCATTCTCTGGGGACGTTTGGGACTACTGCTCCTACCAGCTTATGTGTGAGGACTTTTTTGACGAGGCTCTGTCTTTTTGATTCGATCTCTATCTGTTGCAGTGCAGGATAATTTTGATATCTGGACGTTGTTTAAGTTGTTTTTTGTCGTTTGCACGATATGGCCAAAACGGCGCAGCTGTTGTATCTTCAGACTGTCGTGTATGGTATTAGTACATTGCAGCCTTTTGGGCACTTCTTCATTGGTGATGGCGATTGGTATACTAAATTCTAGCAATGTGGCGGAAGCATCATATTTCGAAGGCAAGAAGTTGAAGGGGTTTTCTGTTGTCTTCAGTTTCGAAGGTCTACGTTTCACGTCTGTACATTACTACGGGGATGATCGGGACACTGGTGGATATTCAGTTTGTTTGATAGGTTCTTCCTTAAATTGGTTAGTTTTCAAAAGGTGAAGCTGGCAACTGCAAGCCATCACTTTTTATCGGAGCTATTGAGATTACTGAAGAAGATGACTCCCAATGTACACGAAGTGACCGGCAATTTAAGCTGTCGTTTCCTAACGGTAATAATGAAAAAAAGTTCTAGCTTATTTCTTGTGGTGCCACAACCCTTGTCATGCTGGCATCTATCACCATGCCAAACAGCCTTGTGGCTTGATAGAGTTTGTCTGTTTTGTGGTAGGAGCTCCTATGTTGAGTCTGCTAAATGAACTATGTCACCAGCGTAAGTAAGCTTGTCTATGAGGAGTCCTCCAATTTTGGTGCTAGGTTTCGCCATCAATGATAGAGTGATATTTGAAAAGAGGCTGAAAATGGTGGCTGCAGAATGAAACCTTGGAGATCTCCTAATGAATGTGGGAGCTTTATTAATGACCTGTTTGGTTAAAGCTTGCTCTAAATCACCATGAAATTGATCTAATATTAATCTTTGTCTCAGAATTGCTAGTAAAAAAAAAAAAAAAAATTGATAATTGTTTACTATTTTGCGGGGTACGCCGGAATGTAGGACGCCCGGCCGTTTTCTTTTGTCCTATAAGTCGAAGGCTTGCTGAGATTGGCAAATAACTGGTAGATCTTTTCGTCAAATTCGATGCATTTTCCCACGAGCTGTTCAACGCCAATATCAAGGGTGCGTAGTCAATCTGCCGGGTCGGAATCAGCCTGATATTCTTCAATGGTCAAAGCTATAATTTTCTGTATACATTGGAGTTCTTAAGGCTATTAAGGTGATGCTTTCCCTGTTCTTTTTAGATCACCTTTTGCGAATTTGGAAAATGGCAGTTTTGCACTATTTGTTGAGCAAGTAACCAGTATCCTTTGCAGCTGAAATAATAGTGCGATACAAAGGGGTTACATCGTTTGATCTAACATTAATTAGCTCTGTGATCTGAGCTCCTCGTCCTGATCTGAGGCTTTCCTTGACTCAGAGATCTCTGATTTGGATTCTGACTTAAGCGACAGGGGGAGCCTAATTTTTCGATGTTGTTTCTAACGCCTGCTTCTGCCGTCGAAAAAAAAATATTGTTGATAGTAATCTAACTAACAGTTGTATTTTTACGAGCTAACAGGAAATTGTTACCAACAACCGCAGGTGAAATTCTCTTACAACTTTAAAGGCTGCTGAGTGAATCTGTTAATGAGTTCTGAATGTAAAATTGAAAAGAAAAAAAAAATCCTAGAAAAAAAGAAACTTGCAAATTTTTTAGTTTAAGTAACGACTGGGATTGTTGCCGTGTTTTACAATTTTTCAATTGGGTTTTATACTGTTTTTTTTTTAATTTTCAGATATTTTTTAGATTTTTTTTTTTGCACATAGAGTCACATTTTCTAGCCCTTTTAATATGCTTCTGTGAACCATTAATAAAAAATCTTTTTTTTTTTTTTGCAATTATGTACTCGGAGCTGACAGGAACTTTTATTTATTATTGCTAGTAACAATGGGACGGTGGAAAAGACCTCTTGTTATACTTTCGCAAATAGTTAGACTCTCATCCTCTATTTCATCGATTTATATTAGGGAGTTAGACTCTAATATAAATTCTCTGATCCGCTATACTTAGAAAAGTTTTATTAAATTGTCCTCAAAAGAATAAGATTCTGTTTGATTTGGAGGTTACAAAAATAATTTTTCGGGGGATTGCCAATACAGAATTCTCAAACATGCTAGGATGGAACAGCAAAAATGCTATAATTTCCTGTTTCTATAAAAGAATAAAACTATCAAAATAGCGTATCAAAATTGTTTCGGATTCCTTGGGAGATATTGACTTTACCAAACTAATCTTACTTTTCTGTTCCAGAGGTAATTAAGTTAGTGAATAATGGCTTGGTATTTTTTGGATGTGTTTGCAACTCTACGTTTTGCTTTGACGGAAGTTGGTTTTGTCGTGGAGCTTTAGAACTGACGGTGTATCCTTTCATCTCTTATCACTACGGTTTCTTTTGTGATAAATAACTCCTGAACAGTTACAGGAAGGCTTAACGTATGTAATCGGATTAGTGATTGAATAATGTACTTAGTTTTTTGTGTTTATATATTTTTCCCTATCAAGTCTAATTTGTAGTACTTGCCACATAACTTGTAAAAAATATCTTTAATATTTATAGAATTTAGTGTTTTTAGAAAGAAGTCAAATTGCTGCTAATATAAGCGCAAAAGCGTGTTTAATTAAAAAAAAAAGACGCTGCAGTTTAATCTACTGCTACTACTACTAACAACTCACTGCAGCACCAAGCTGCCTGAAGCCAGTACAGTTGGATGCGCTCCTGCTCCACCCCAATCTATTCAAAGCTCCCCTCTTTACATCCTCCCGAGAAGTCCTGTTTTTCTTTAAATCCTTTCTTGTGACATCTTCCCATCTCATTCGGGGACGACCTACTTCTTGCTTGGCCCTACATGGATGGCCAAAAAGGACAATCTTTGTCAATCAGTCATCCTTCGTCGACAAAACGTGTCCTATATATCTCAACCTTTCTCTGACTATAGCCCCAGAAAGTGGGATAGATTATATTTTTCGTAAAGCTTACTGTTTGAAATACGGTCGTCAAACTGGTACTCAAAACTATCCGTAAACAATTCCTCTGGAAAACATCTAATACCCTCCTCCATCTTCTGAAGCGCCCATGTTTCAGAATCTTACTAGACAACTGTTATCACTGTAGATTCCAGTATTCTAATCTTGGAACGCAGACTTATCTTTCTATTCTTTCTATTCTATTTCTTTATCTATTTATTCTTTATTCTATTTCTATATCTTTCTATTCTAACTTGTTTCTTTGTGAAAACAAAATACCCTGGGCCTTGGCTATTCTACTTTTTAAACCTTCACTGCATCCGCCATCTTTACTAGTAATACTACCCAGGTAGGGGAAGTTATCCACTTGATCGATCTTCTCGTTACCCAACATTACATTTGTTTATTCGTAATGTAAGCAACCTAGTATTCTTAGCATTAATTTTCAAACCTAGTCTTGCACTCTGAACTGTCTAAACCCCCAAAAAATCCTTCATTTTGCTAACATTTTTATCTAGGACACTCAAATCATCTGCATAATCTAGGTCTAGGAGAATTTTCCCTCCCAATATGATTCCATAGCCTTTCCCATGTTCCTTGTGACAAAGTCCATCAAAATGATCCATCTAAATAGGAATAGAACGCAGTCCTGATTAACTCCTGATTCAATACGAAACCAGCTACTAACCTCGTTTCTTACCTTAACCGCAGCAGTATTGTTCTCGTACATAGTACTAATTACTTTAATGTACTTATTTGGTATACCATGCCATGATAGCACCTTCGCTGAAGCTCTTTTATCAGCTGAATGGAACGCTTAAAATTGATAAAACTGTAGACTAAAGGCGTTTGATGACTCAGGCACTTCTCAATTATTAATCTAAGAGTGAAAATTTGATCTATGTATCCTCTCCTTCCCAAAACCACACTGTTCTTTTCTTAAAACTTGATCTACAGCATCTTTAAGTCTTAAAAGTATCATCATACTAAGTAATTTGCTTCCTATAGAGACCAAGCTAATGCTTCTATAATTACGACACTCACTCTTATCCCCTTTACTATAAAGGAGTTTAATTAGAGTTTTCCAAAAATCACTAGGTACTTCCCCCTTTTCAAAATACATATTTACAGTTATCAGTAATTTGTCAGTAATTCTGTAACTTCACAACCCCCATATTCTAAAAATTCATTTACCAAACTACCACCTAAGGCTTTTTTCTAACTCTTCTGTATTTCTAACTCTTCTTCATAAATTAAATCTTCCTTCAGTTCCAAATTGTCACAAACATTTTTATTCTCTTGTAAATCCTTTCCTGTATCATTATCACGGTCTAATCGCTGCACATCTCTCTTTAACACTTTCCTTGTCACTAATTGAGGCCCCGTTTTATATTTAAATGGGACAAATCTATATTGACTGTTCCTTCTCAATTTCTCAACATGAAAATACAATATTTTACTTCTATGCTGTCTGGCTGCATCTTCTAGATCTTCGGCAATTTTATTGATGGCCTCTGCTTCACACCCCCTGAATTCGTATTTTAGTGCTTTTTCTGATTCTCTTAAATTTCTCTTTTTCTCATATGATGATATGATAATGATATAATGCAAAACAAATAGGCCACAGGGCCTCTACATGCTCTATCACTCTAATACTTCATGTACGAATCCCTCCCTTTTTCTATGAAGCTTAAAGCGTTTTAACTAATATTCCTAGCTGCATTTCTATTTTTTCCTCCCCAAGACACTATTTATTTAGACTCTTAGGCTTTATGCATCTTAGGCTTTGTCAAATTTTAGACTCCCAACTTTAGTATTCAACTGTTCCTACAAAGTTTCTCTCGTATCCTTAACCTAGAGTCTAAAAACATAACTTCCGGAAAGTAGTTATCTTCCCTAGATTTCAGCTTTATTACTCTTGACACTACTAGATGGTGATCTTCACTTTTAATATGAATAGCAGCACTCGTATATTCCTTACTATCTTGTAACAATCCTGTCAGTCTTAAATTTACAATAGCATAATCAGTAAGGTTGGCCGTCTTACCATCATGTGAGTAGCAGACTAACTTATAGGTCATTTTAAGACCAAATACTGTATTCGTTACAACTAGATTGTTACCTTACCTTAGACCTTAGTTCCTCCTGAGCCTCTATTGGCATTCAGAGCATCCACGAAAAGTCTGCAGTCATACCAGAGTTGTACCGCAGCTAGTACGTCTTCCTATTCGGGCTGAAGGGACGTATGTATATTTGATAAGTCTTTTCTGTATGAACATCTTTGGGTGTTTCTAGGACGGCCTCGTCTTCTTGGTCCTTCAGGTTGCCAGATGAGGATGGATTTTTGAAAGTGATTACTTGCCCATCCTGATGATCTTGCCCAAGATAGTGCCACTTACGTTGACGGATAACGTCTGTTATTAAAGGTAGCTGGACCTGTTGCCTGATGGTGTCATTTCTTATTCTCTGGGTCCAGTTTATATTTAGAATTCTTCTGAGGCAAGTGTTTTCAAATGATTGTATTTTTTTTTCTCTTGTTACTGATTAAGGGGTTAGGTCTCCGGTCCATAAAGTAGTACTGACAGAACATTGCTTTGGAACAGTCGCAGCCTTATCCTCAAAGAGTATTTTTGAGATTTCCAAACTTGTCTGAGACGGTTAAACGCCCCATGTGCTTGTCCCAACCTAAGTTGGACTTCTCTTGCGTTTGAGCCAGGGTTTTAGATTGTACTGCCCAGGTATCTGAACTCAACCACATGCTCTATTCGGTCAGCTCCACACTTAATATCAAGAGGATATCCACTGGTAGCCATGTTTTTTGTTCTGTTTGTGTTGATTTTCAGCCCAAATAACTAGATTGTATACCTACAAAATTGCAGCTGTCTAAAGCCGTTCCTATTTTCCTTTCTTACGCCAAATCTACCTAGGCTAGGACATCATACATCCCTATTCCTTCCATTTCGGGCATTAAAATTTCCTAATAAAAATTTCTTATTTCTAAGCGGATTCTGTCTGTTTGCTTCTGTAACTGTAAGTAAAAATTTTCCGAGTCACTACTATCTGCGTCAGTCGGTTTTACACGGACATTTACTACTATGGTTGATACCTTGGACTTTCTAGTCGAAAAACGAGCAGCTAGAAATTTATTACTGATAAAGTTGATTCAAGTTATACTTAGGTTATCACTTTAATTTTTCGAAACAAGCTTTTTAGATGAAGGGAAAGAACTTGATGAAACTTAAAATGACCAAAAATTAACCTAAAAAGAGAGGCCTGAATAAGAGGTATTGAAATTGTTTTATGATTTTGCAGATAAAGAATAGACGACTGGAAACGCGAAATCAAGAATTAGACAGGGAATGTGCTAATTTAAGAAGAAAATTAACTGAAATGGCTTCCCAGATGAGAGATGCTAACTCTAACGTCTCTACTGACGACACTGGTAAGTTGAATTTGAATTATCTTTATTAGATTATATCAAGTGCCTTTTAGTACGATTAATTAAAACAACCTTCCGAAAAATAAGTTTTTCAAAGAAAAGTAAAGGCCATTTTAAACTTAAGCTCAGCAGACAAATACCTGTTAAAATTCAAACTCAAAACGACCAGAAATTACTATTAAATAATAAATGAAACCCAAAACGAACAGAAATTAAATAAACAATCATAGCAAAAAACATACACCAAGTAATAATATAAATGAATAATAGATCTTAAAGCGAGTAATGCTTAGATTGAATATGAAAATCAAGCTTAAAACGAACAAAAACATTTTTCTGTTGAAGTATAAATGGAACTTAAAGCGAACAGAAATTAAATAAACAATCAATGCAAACAAACATACAATAGGTATTAATATAAATTAATAAATAAATCTTAAAACGAGTGAAACTTAAATTGAATATGCAAATCAAGCTTGAAACGAATAAAAATTACTAAAAACAAGAGTTTGGGTATCACCTCCTTCTCTCACTGTAAAAGTCTAAAACCTACTGCGTGATTGGCGCTTTACTGAAAATAAATTTTTGACAAATATTTTCTGTTTTACTTAATATTGAATGTAACCATTAAAACTATAGTAACATTTTGAACAGATGAGCTTTCAGCAATTAATATCATTATACATCAAATATTCAGTTTTTAGTTGTTTTTAAAGTTGTTCAAGACGAATGTACACACAAGTGTTTGGATACTGCCTCCTTCCTTAACTGTAAATAAAAACCAAAAGCCTACTGCGTCATTGGCGCTTAACTGAAAACGAAATCTATTACAAATATTTTCTTTTCCAGTTCTTACAGCATTGAAAATAAAAATGAAATTACAGTGAAACAAATTCTTGAACTGATGGATCTTTCAACAATTAATATCATTATACATCAAATATTCAGTTTGATGTTGTTTATACTTTCCAAGACTGTTCAAGACGCATATAGTTGTCAGTAAAGCGCCAATGACCCAGTAGGTTTTAGACTTTTACAGTGAGAGAAGGAGGTGATACGTCAACTCTTGTTTGTAGTGATTTTTGTTCGTTTCAAGCTTGATTTGCATATTCAATTTAGGTTTTATTCGTTTTAAGATTTATTTATTACTTTACATTAATACCTATTGAATGTTTGTTTTCATTGATTGTTTATTTAATTTCTGTTCGTTTTAAGTTTCATTTATACTTCAATAGGAAAATATTTTTGTTCGTTTTAAGCTTGATTTTCATATTCAATCTAAGCATTACTCGCTTTAAGATCTATTTATTCATTTATATTATTACTTGTTGTATGTTTTTTCCTATGATTGTTTATTTAATTTCTGTTCATTTTTGGTTTCATTAATTCTTTAAGAGTAATTTCTGGTCGTTTTGAGTTTGAATTTTAACAGGTATTTGTATCTGCTGAGCTTAAGTTTAAAATGGGCTTTACTTTTCTTTGAAAAACTCATTTTTCGGAAAGTTTTTTCAATTAGTTTTTGTTCGTTTTTGATTGCAAAAAGTTTCAAGTTTTTATAAATTCCTTATTTCAAAATCAAACTTTTTTTAAAAAAATGAAATGTTCATCAAAGTATCAAAACTGATATCAAAGTAACAATATTAAAGTAAAAAAATGGATTTGTTTCAACCTCTGAGTTTTAATTATTTGATATTTGAACTATTTTAACAAAATGGCTGTCTCAAAATTTTTATGGGATGGGTTTGGGGAAAATATATCACTATTCCCCCTATATCCCTACTCCCTATATATCCCTAGAGTATAACTTACAATGCCTGTCCCTGGGCCCTGGGGGTTTGTGTCGACCCCGGGGTTTTACTATCTGATGGTTGAGCTATTCTTAACAAAATGGTCACCTCAAATTTTTATCGGCTGGGTTTATCCATCGGATAAACCCAAAGGTGGAGGGCAGGAGGGGCTAGTTGCCCTCCGATCTTTTTTCATTCTGAGAAAATAAACTACAACGTTTAATTTCCATTCACATTAACACTCTCTGAAGTTTATACGAACATCCCTTTCATAAGAACCACATACGGCCCCAGGACATAGCTTACAATGCCTCCTCCTCCCCCCCCGGGCCCTGGGGGGTTGTGTCGACAACGGAGTTTTTATTATCTTACCTTTGAACTATTTTGAAAAAAATGGCTCTCTCAAAGTTCTTATCGGATTGGTTTGAGGAAAATAGGATGTGGAGAGGGGGGCTAGTTGCCCTCCGACCTCTTTTGACTCTTAAAAAGTCAACGAGAACTTTCAATTTCCAGTCATATGACCCCTCTCCGAAGTTTATACGGGCATACCTTCCATAAGAACCATATATGCCCCCAGAGCAATACTTACAACGCCTGTCCCGGGGGGGGGGGTTGCGTCGACACAGGAGTTTTTCTTATCTGACCTTTGAACTATTTTTAACCATATGGCCATACGTAAAGGAGTTTTGTTATATGATCTTTGAATTATTTTTAACAAAATGGCTACCTCAAATTTTTATCAGATGTATTTGGGGAAAAGGGCTTGGGGGGGGGGGGGGGTAGTTGCCCTCCGACCTATTTTGACTCTTAAAAAGGGCACTAGAACTCTCGATTTCCAATCGAATGAGCCCCCTTTTAAGTTTATACGATGACGCCTTCTATATGGAGTGCCTCTGGGAAAAAAAATAAATGGAGTGTGGGGGAAGGCTAGCTGCCCTCCAATCACCTTTGACTCTTAAAAAGTGAATTACAACTTTCAATTTACAATCAAATGAGCCCTTTATGAAGTTTATACGAACATCCCTTCCATAACAATCATATATGCCCGCAGGGTATAACTTACAACGCCTACCCCCGGGCCCTGGGGGGCTGTGTCGACATCGGAGTTTTTTGTTATCTGAACTTTGAATTATTTTTAACAAAATGTCTATCTCAAAAGTTTTATCTGATGCATTTAGGGCGTGGAGGAGGGGGGGGGCTAGTTGCCCTCCGATCTCTTTTGACCCTTAAAAAGTGAACAAGAACTTTCAATTTCCAATCAAATGATCCCTCTTCGAACTTTATACGAGTATCCCTTTCATAAGAACTATATATGCCCCTAGAGCATTACTCATAACGCCTGCCTCCGGGCCCTGGGGGGTTGCGTCGACACAGGAATTTTTCTTATCTGACCTTTGAACTATTTTTAATGAAATGGCTATTACAAAATTTTATCGAATGGGCTTGGGGAAAAAAGGGTGTGTGTGGGGGGGGGGGGGTTCATCAGATGGGTTTAGAAAAAGAAGGCGTGGGGGGATAGCTTCCCTCGGATCTCTTTTGACTATTAAAAAGTAAGCTCGAACTTTCAATATCCAATCAAATGAGCCCTCTCTGAAGTTTATACGAGAATCCCTTCCATACGAACAACATATGCCCCAGGGCATAACTTACAACGCTTGCCCCCGGGCCCTGGGGGGTTGTGACGACACCTGAGTTTTTGTTATCTGACTTTTGAGAAATTTTTAACTTAATAGCTATCTCAAAATTTTTATTGGATGCATTTGGGAAAAAAGGGGCGTGGGGGGCTAGTTACCCTCCAATCTCTTTTGACTCTAAAAAACTGAACTAGAACTTTCGATATCCAATCAAATGAGCCCTCTATGAAGTTTATACGAGCATCCCTTTCATAAGAACCATGCATACCCTTAGGGAATAAGGGCTAGGTGCCCTCCAATATTTTTTACTCTTAAAAAGTGAACGAGAAATTTCAGTTTCTAATCAATTGAGCCCTCTTTGAAGTCAATACGATCATCCCTTCCATAAGACCTATGCCCCCAGGGCATAACATACAACGCCTGCCCCCGGGCCCTGGGGGGTTATGTTGACACCGGAATTTTTGTTATATGATCTTTGAACTATTTTTAACAAAATAGCTATCTCAAAATTTTTATCGGATGCATTTGGGAAAAAAGGGTTTGGGGAAGGAGGAGGGGGGAGCTGGTTACCCTCCGATATCTTTTGACGCTTAAAAAGGGAAATAGAACTTTCAATTTCCAATCAAATGATGCCTCTCTGAAATTTATACGAGCATTCCTTCCATAAGAACCATATATGCCCACAGGGCATAACTTATAACCATTGCCCTGAAGAATGTGGAGGGAGTGTCCTGCTCAAACATATATATTCCAGAACTTTCAACTACATTGAACAAAATGGCTATATCAAAATTTTGATTAGATGTGTATGGGGAAATGGTGGGCGTAGAAGGGATGTTAGTTGCCTTCCAATCACTTTCGACTATTAAAAAGGGAACTAACCATTTAAATTTCCAATCGAATGGGCCCTTTCTGAAGTTTCTACGACAACGCTTTCAATAAATACCTTATATGCCCACAGGGCACAACTTACAACCCTTGCCCTGAGGGCTGTGGGGGGGATGTTATCCTCAAAGATCTAATTTCCTGAATTTTCAACTACGTTGAACAAAATGGCTATTTCAAAATTTTGATTGGATGTGTTTGGGGAAATGGTGAGCGTGGAAAGGGTGTTAGTTGCCTCACAATCACTTTCGACTATTAAAAAGGGCACTAGCTCTTTGAATTTCCAATCGAATGTGTCCTTTTTGAAGTTTCTACGACAAAGCTTTCTATAAAAACCTTATATGTCCCCAGGGCATAACTTACAACCCTTGCCCTGAGGGTTGTGGGGGAGTGTTCTCCTCAAAAACATACGCTGAACAAAATGGCTGTCTCAAAATTTTGATTGGATGTATTTGGGGAACTGGTGGGCGTGGAAGGGGTGTTAGTTGACTTCCAATCACTTTTGACCCTTAAAATGGGCACTAGAACTCTCGATTCCCAGTCGAATTAGCCCCCTTTAAAGTTTCTACGACGACCCCTTCCATATGAAGTGCCTCTGGGGAAAGAAAAAATAATAAAACATTCGAGCTGTATGGCCTTTACTATAGGTAACGCTATAGCGTTGCCTCTGATCATTTCTTTATGACCCTAGTTTAGTCTTAAATCAAAATCATTCGTTGTCTACTTTCGTCTGAACAGAAGGCCAGGTGGCTTGGGTGCATTATGTGGCGTCCAAGAAAGTACCTGACCCTTCAGTCTCTTGATTTTAAGCCCCCTCCCAGGGGAAGAAAAAGAAAGGAGGTCAAACTAAATTTTGGCGTGCCGCAATGAAGAAAGACCTCACGCGTCTTGTGGATTCGGGAAGTACGGAAGCAAATGGGACAAACTATGGTCGGAAATCGTCTCCCCAAAAAACACCAAAGATAGTGGCAGAATATGGCCCATCATACTCTTTGCGCTGAGGTTAGACTGAAAGCAAAATAATGGGGTTCAGATCCACACCCTCTCTATTCTCTCATACAAGGAAATCAAAATTATGGCTAAAGTTTGTGTCATAAAGAAAGAAAAAATGTAAATATAGCCGTACACAGGGTTATTCCCCTCGAAAAAGGACTCGTTCTCGTTAAAGGCGGCTACATTTTAATTACTCTTGCTACGTCAATTAGGACGTCTAAATAATCATTTATTTATCATGTTCAAAGCTATTCGTTTATTGTCATATGATTTGTTTTTATTTTTGTTTTGTTTCTTGTTTTTCTTTATTCTTTTTTTTTATTTATTCCTTTTATCTTTTTTAATTCTTTTTTCGTTCAGTGTTCCCTGCTAGTATGATTCTTATCTTTCTGTAGCTCATCAATTCTTTCTAATCCAAAAAGTGATATGTGACTTTTTAATCAATTGCTGTTTACAACCTTTGTACACTGAGCAAGCTGGATTTATTGGTTCAATCATTAAAAAATAAGCATTAACTAAGACATCAAAAAGAAGCTTGGGGGCAAAATAAGGGTTAAATTCGTTTTATTTCATAGGATGTTCTCTAAATAGTAATCGTGCTGTATTTGTGCCACCGCCACAGCCTAGGCGATAGTTTGTTCTTTTCATTTTCGTTGCTACTCGAAATCAAAAAGTTTCTGCCGCATTTTCCAACCATAAAAATAAGTCAAATAAATTTACCAAGACAAATCTGAACTTTATTTTATTCCAGGGAGAATTCTTCTGAATGGTAATCATGATCCACTTATGCCACCACAGCAGCCAGGTCTCCTCCCGCTTGGCTTTCCTCCTCTCCCGCCTTTTTTGCCGCCTTTTCTTCCTCCGCCAGACATGTCATTTATGGACAGACCTAGTACACTAGGAATGGGATCCCCTCCATTTGACTCACCTTACTATGACGACCGAGGAACTCCAAATTCCATGAGAGCTTTCTCACCCCGGAGTCACTCTCCAACCGGTTCCGAACGCAGTGGAAGCTATAGACGCCGTAGGGATTATTACAGACCAGAAAGTGTAGGAAGAAGTCGGGACTCGTCGCCTGTTGCAAATACTTACGATAGAAGAAGAGGAAGGTCGCCCTCTGACCGTGATGTTTAATACCTTGAAAATTATCGTGAAAAGATTATCTCTAGGGCTTATTAAATAATTCAGGTGGCTCTTATTGGCATATTTAAAGAAGCTGAAAAAAATCCTGATATTGTTAAAGACTTGTTTGGTGTTTTTACTTCGTCTCAGATTATTTTTTTGTTATTGAACGGTAATGTGCCAGCTACCGGCAGTGAATATTTTTGGTAAAACATGATAAAAGCGTGTAGTTTGGCTTAAGAGTCTACCAAAATTTAAAAACCTTACACGATTGTAAACAACGTATACTAGAAACTTTAGAACTTATGTTTTCTGTATAAACAATTTTGGCATCTCATTTATTATTATTTTAAAATAGATACCAATTGACCAACTCTTGATACCAATTGACCAACAACTTGACCGTCTCGTATAGAAACACTGAGAAGAACTTTGCGTTCCACTAGTTGTTAGCAAGTCAATAAGAGTACCGTGTCAGTAAAAGGTGCATTTCCTTAGTTATATTTTAAAAGGGATCTTGTTGAATAGCTTAAAACTTGACTGCACAGACACCTGCGTTTTTGACTTGATATTAGGTAATGGTGTATGCTGTGTTCCTTTTTGCAAAAAAAAATTGTTCAAATAATAGTAAAGAGTGACATTGAAACATTAACCGAACAGTATTGTGTCCTCCATATAAAGGCTGGGGATGCATTCCCCTCAACCCTCGGCTATTTCTGCCTATGTTCGATGTGTGTTTGCCTGTATTTTAGGATGCACCAGATCTAGCCAATTTGTGAGTGCAAGTTCTTTTTGGCCACTTGACCTTCACAAAATGTGAAGAACTGTCTTTATTGTTTGTAGCCAGTTTTTCTTTCATTTTTATTATTCATTCTATTATCGTTCATCTGTTCGTTCACTATCCATTTTATTATCGCATTGTTATAAGACATTTGATGAAAATGATAATGATGAGACATTTGATGAAAATGATGAAAATAATATTACTCTTATTTTGAAGTAATGGTATAAAAAAAGTCAAGCTTTAGCAGAAATAGTGGGGGGGGGGGGTTGAGGCTGGTAGCTCCCCCTCAAATACAGAAAATTTCTGTTCGTTTTAAGTTTCTGCGTGGCTCTTTACTTTTATTCAAAAATACGTTTCTTGTTATTAATTTAGTTTATGTTTGTCTTTAATATATATATTCAGGGTTAGCCTCTGCCCCTCCTTACGGTAAATTTTGATCTTTGTGCAATACTAATTCAAGATTAAGACCCGGTTAGTTGTATTGCCTTTGCGCAATAAAATATTGTTTTCCTAAATATAAAAGAGACTGCTGCTCCCATCAAAAACTTTTTCAGCAATAAAAGGTTGCTTTCACCACCTCAGCACCCCTTTAAAAGCTGTCGCGTAACTATGCAACGCTATGACGGTTAGAATTATTATGAATTAGTCCATAATAATCCTTTGTTTCGCATAGACTGCGCAAAAGTTGAGGATCAATCACACCACTGTGTGGCCACACAGGGGTGTGGCCAAAAAACTATTTGACAAATAGTTTTTCAATAGTTTCAAGCCAACTGGCTGTCTGATGCTTTTAGCTTGGGAGTATTTTGGACCTACCCGGATCAAATCTCTTCGCGTCACAAAATGGCCAAAATCGAAAGTTGATTATGGTGAGATTAAAATGTGTGTTGAGTGGCATTTTGTTACTTAATAAGTGCACTGCTGTTTCAAACTGTGTCTGAATGAGCCCTTTCCCAATATTCTGTTACCACGGGATCGATTTGTATACCCTAGGAAAGAAGGGCTAGTACAGACCCAAGTACAGGGTTTATCCGAGTACACACCTTACGAGTACAGCAAGCACAGACCTTATTGGAATATGGAATTTCGTGTTTTTATAGATAGGGCTTGAAATCGTCGCTTTGGATTTCCCAGGCGTTTTCAATTTGATTGTGTAATTTTCATCCTAATTACAACCCTTTTTGATAATGTTTCTCCCTTTTCATAAAATTATACCAAATTCTATGCTAACATTTTTTATTGGTAAATTTGAAATAAATGAATTCGCACTTGATAGCAAATAATGACCAGAAAGTTCATTTGTCTTTATAAAAACATCAATTTTTTAAGTTTTATTTATAAAATTAATGTCTGGTCATATGAATCAGTGATAAGCGTGACGTAATCAGTGATGGTATGGAGGAAAAAAAGATCTGATAGGAATCCACCCACATGTTGGCGCTAAATTGGGCGATGCTCTAACGATTGTGATAATATTTAATAATTCATTTAAGTTAACTCAATTATTGTTCTTTTTGTGAACAACTTCGCACATTAAAATACAGCTGGGGGACTGTGAAAAAGTTGAGAGCCATGGATAAGTGGAAAAAAAAGCCAAGACAGATAGTCTGAGTGAGAGGCAAAGCTGGTTTTTTTATTATAAAATATGGTGTAAATCGTCTATCTATATATATAAATTTATCTAAAATGGCAGCGATATCTAGCACAACAACAAAATTCTGATACGTTGCTGTAGGAAATGAAGACAGTGAAATTGGGCAATTTCAAGACCTTTCCACAAACTAGCGAACGCCTTTGAAATTTATGCTAATTTTTTTATTTTTTTATGCTAATTTTAATTTTCAGATACATGATTTTAATTAGCCCTAATTTTAATTAAATTAAAAAGCCCTAATTTTAATTAGCATAAATTAAAATTTATGCTAATTTTATGAAATTAAAAAATTTTATGCTAATTTATACTAATTTACGCTAATTTTTTATAATTATAATCGGCTGTGGTTTAAATTTTGGAAATAATTTGAAGCTACCAGCTTGCATTGTAACTCAATAATATGAATTCTATTCTTCCAAAGACTAAATTTATTTCAATAGCATTCGCTTAAATTAAGATCCTATATCAGTTGGAATTTACAAGTATTTCTGAGCTCAATTTCACAAAAACTTAGGATTCTTCTTGAAAATGACGGCCGAATCTGTGGAAAGGTCTTTTATTGCAGAAAGGTCTACAATTGTATTACTTAAGTTAACTAAGAGCTGATTAACCTGGCTTCTACTTATTGTTAGATCTATTCTTTCATTTGACATTTAGAGGTTGATTGAAAGGTTCAACACACTATTGGAAAGGCTTGTACCTCCAGAAACCCCGTTTTTAAACATAAATGTAAAGATGTCTTACTTTTTTCCTCTTAGATGGGGTTATAGTAGTTATAAAGTGATTCATTTTTTCTTGAAACACTAACAGTAATTAAACTAATGGCAATTCGTTCTAAGGAACGTAGTTTCAACGTCTGCAGAGGGTGAAACAATGAAAAAAGTCGATAATTTTAAAAGGAGTGCATTTTAAACGTTTTTAAACGTATTTTACACGTAAGAATTTCACTTGTCATTTGTTTACATTAGTATTTCACCTGTTTAACCTCTTTATGAGGTAGATGGGGGGGGGGGGGCTATAGTGGATGGATACAAAAGCGTTTCATTGTTTTCAGTTTTTTCAGAAAATAGCTACTTAAAACTTTAAGTAAATTCTTATCATTTTGGTTATCCTATTTTGTTTCTTTTAAAATGTTAATGATATAAATTGTGTCTTTTAAGTTTTTACCAAAATATTCGCTCTCCTTTTTGACTTCATGTATCTTTAAACTATCGCTGCCTTAATGTAAAAGAAATGTCTCTATGCCTTAATCCATCAGGTTTTGCAAATTAAAAATGATGAGGGTCAGTCTTGTATATTTTAGGGTAGAAAAACAATACCTCATTTAACAAGACCTGAAAGAAAATACTTTAAGTACTAAACAAATATTTTTATTCACAAAAAGGTTAGTAGCTGCTCTACGAAATAAATATATCAAACGTGCGTTGCGTCACAATAACGATTTTTTTATTACATTTTACAAAGCCAACTTGCTTGTCGCCAATTGAAGTAATATTTAGGGCGTCTTCTTTTCATTCATAAAGCAGTCCGTATCGTATCTGATTATCAGCCTTTTATTTGAAATAGCTTGCTTTCTTCGCTACCTTTAACCTTTTTTTATTCGAAAAAATAATAATAATGATAACCTCATCCTCAACAGCTCTTCAAATGCTAAACGTCATAGGTGGTATAGGCGGCCTTACTCAAGGCCCGTCGTTTTTTTTTTTTTTTTCTTTAAATTATAGGGTAAAGCAAATCGGTCGCTAATACAGAATGCACTATTGATAAGAAACTACGATTGATAAAATATCAAATTCTTCTTGAAATATGAGATATGAATAATAATAAAAAATGTCAAATTCTTCTCGAAATATGATAATAATTAAAAATACGCTCTTAAGGACCATGGCATCAACATCTGCAGAGGGCAAAACATAAAAAAAAAGGTTTAACACTTAAAAAAAGGAGTGTTTTCAAACACATAAGCAAAATATTTTACCTCCTTACGAGGACGGTGCATAGTGGATAGTGGATGCAATAGCGTTTCATGTTTTTCGTTTTTTCTTTAATAGCTGCTTAAAATTGTAAATAAATTTGTACCGTATTGGTTATGCTCAAAATTAATAAGAAGATCAAGCTAAAAAAAAAATCACCCCATCTGCGCATTAAGGGGGCATCTACATAAATCCATATCTTACAGAGTGTGAAAAAAGGACTTTACGCTCTTTGCTTAGTTATAATGAACCTTACAAAGATTTAACAACAATTTCGGATTTCTGTTTCTGAAAGTCAAGATATATGAAGATAATTACTTCATATTTATGATACAAATGCTTGTACCTTTAATTTAAAAGTGATGTTTTTATTATATTTGCTTAGTATTTATATATTTTACCTATTCAATAGTTGATAGTCTTTTTGATTTGAGATTTGGGCAAGAAGATTACTCACCTTGTCGGCAGAGTCAGCGTTGGAATGGATGATGCTGAAGGGAGAAGTGAGTTGTTGGAGAGAGTTGTTGCAAATTTGAAAAAAAAATACCAAAATAGGCGAATTATATGGGGAAATATAAACACAAATTATGTTGAAAGCCTCAAGATTTGGAGCAGGGGATGGGTGTATTTTTACCGAGAAGTTTTCAAAAGCGTAGATTTCCAAAAATAATTGAAGTAATTAGAGAAACATTTTTGTTTTGGTTGTTAGATGTCTTTCTTTGTGAATTTTCCCGTTCAGAGGTTATTACAAATATACATTTAAAAATGAATTTGTACTTAACTTCTTCCTTGAAGTTGTTTTTCAATTATTAAGAGCTGAGTGGTGACGTTCTCAAGGAAAATATTTATTTCATTCCAGTTATTTTCCTGTAATATTCGTTTAGGTTGTGCCTTTAATAAGGGATTGAAGTGTATTCTGGTAATATGAATAAAAGAAATTTCTCTTTCGCTCTTCAAAAAAATTTAGCAAAGGAAAGAATCAGGCAGTTCAGGTTTATGTATATCGCCGGTCGTGTATCAAAAGGACGTATCTCCATGATTGTAAATATTTAGAAGAGCAAAGAAAAAAACCCACAACTTTTTTATTTCCCCTCGAATAATTGTAAAACAAGAAAGGACCGGTACGTAAAATCAATGGATATCAATCTGTTTTTTTTTTGTTTTTTTTTTTTACGGTTGTCGGAGGGGAAATAAAAAAAGTTGTGAGATTATTTTTTTTCTGGCCTTCTAGAAATTCACATTTATGGAGACACGTCCTTTTGATACCCGAGTGACGATATGATCTATGGAAAGTTCAGCGCTAAAGTTGGTTTAATTTTTGATACTTTCAAAGTACCGATACCTTAACATAGATGAAAACAATTTTTTTTTATCATTGCATTGATGGACATAGGCATTACTTCCTAGTCGAATTCCCCACCTTAACATCTTTAAAAATCTTCATGTTCCCTTGCATTGTCTTTTATTCAATTGAATAACACAAAAATATCATGATTTTTTATTTTGTAATATACATTAATTTTTAAATTACTATGAAATGAGAGTCATTGAGAACCATAGGCGTTATGCCTAATCAGGCACTAATTTAGAAATTTTTTACCGCTTGAACATCAGGCCTCTTCGTCTAGCGGTACTCACTTAATTTCTTTCCTTCAGTGACAAATCCTTTCCTGCACTAAATCTACAACTGACTCTGGTGGTACGATTAAGAAATACTCGTTCCAGGTCCCTTTGCATACTGTCACATGACCGTTTTCATATTAGCTGGGAGTTCTCCGCGTGTCCAATTACACTGGTAAATTCTAACCATTCAAGTAAAGGAAAGATAAAGTTTATCTGAATGGATAACCATAATGGTTCTTTCACACTATACTGTCGAACCTTTCACACAGTCACACTAGCATAACTTAAAACGTTACGCAAAATAATTTTACATGGCAAATCTTGTGCGTAATGTAGGCAGTGCCAAGTAGACTCGAGATCTACAAAAATTTGATGTTACCTAAGCTTATATTAAGTCAACACAGCAGCTACAAAATGAAATTCTTTAGATGAGATTAAATAAA
>JAQQPU010005010.1:25454-49354 GCA_029168905.1 Artemia sp. Kazakhstan ARC1039
CTTTGGTTAGAAAAAACCTAGCTTTGGATCGAAAATAAGCCATTTCCTTAAAAATTGAACTATCATACCTTTCTTTCACCGTAAACTCTAGTTTTTGTACGAAAATTATAGAAAATATATTCCTCTGGTTCAAATGTGAATCTTTGGTTAGAAAAAACCTAGCATTGGATCGACAACAAGCCATTTCCTTAAAAAATTGAACTATACCTTTCTTTGACCGTAAACTCTAGTTTTTGTACGAAAATTATAGAAAATATTTTACTCTGGTTCAAATGTGAATCTTTGGTTAGAAAAAACCTAGCTTTGGATTGAAAATAAACAATTTTCGTAAAAATTGAACTAATATATCTTGTTTTGACCGTAAATTCTAGCATTTGTAAGAAAATTATAGAAAATACATTTCTCTGGTTCAAATGTGAATCTTTGGTTAGAAAAAACCTAGCTTTGGATCGAAAATAATCCATTTCCGTAAAAATTGAACTAATATACCTTTTTTTGACCGTAAACTCTAGTTTTTGTAAGAAAATTATAGAAAAATATTTCTCTGGTTCAAATGTGAATCTTTAGTTAGAAAAAACCTAACTTTGGATCGAAAACAAGCTATTTCCGTAAAAATGGAACTAATATACCTTTTTTTTTTACCGTAAACTCTAGTTGTTGTAAGAAAATTATAGAAAGTATATTTTCCTGGTTCAAATGTGAATCTTTGGTTAGAAAAATCCTAGCTTTGGATCGAAAATAAGCCATTTCCTTAAAAATTGAACTATCATACCTTTCTTTGACCGTAAACTATAGTTTTTTTTACGAAAATTAAATAAAAAAAACAAGTTTTTTAAACTGAAAGTAAGGAGTGACATTAAAACTTAAAACGAACAGAAATTATTCCGTATATGAAAGGGGATGTCCCCTCCTCAGCGTCTCGCTCTTTACGCTATAGTTTTTTTATTGTTTTAAAAAATAAAGTTATGAGACAGAGTCAAACTTTAGCGTAAAGAGCGAGGCGTTGAGGAGGGGACAGCCCCTTTCATATACGGAATAATTTCTGTTCGTTTTAAGTTTTAATGTCGCTCCTTACTTTCAGTTAAAAAAACTTGTTTTTTTTATTTAATTTCTGATCGTTTTTTAGTTAATGCAGCTTTTATTTTGGCTCACCGTCATTGAATAAGTAAACAAAATTTGCATAAAAATTTTACTTTTCTTTTGCTAAATGGATGTCTCTAAATTCGGTTATGACGTAATTTACAAATTAACTTACGTAACTAACTTCTATATTCGTATATTTTTCTTCTGGCAAAAAATACAAAGTTGCAGATTTTTTCAGATATGAGCTTGAAACCTATGTAATAGGGGTTTCTGATACGCTGAATCTGACGGTGTGATTTTCATTAAAATTCTTTCACTTGTAGGGGATGTTCCCCCACTCTTTAAAAAATCAGGTAAATTTTCTCAGGCTCGTAGCCTTTGATGAGTAATACTAAACTTAATAAAATTTATATATTTAGAATCAGCATTATAAACCCTTTCTTTTGATACATTTATTGACATCAAAATTCCGTTTTTAAAAGTTTCGATCACTATTGAGCCGTATCGCTTGTTTTTTTATTACGTATATGTTATTACGCATATGAGGGGGTTCTCCCCTTAGTCAATACCACGATCTTTACGTTAAAAGTTAAAAAAACATTTAATTCACAAACCCCTGAATCACAAAGGCCGTTTAGTTAGAACAGATAGCTCTTTTGAAAGCACTAAAAAAAACTGTAGCGTAAAGAGCGAGGTATTGACTTGGGGGAGAACCCCCTCATATACGTTATAATTTCTGTTCGTTTTAAGTTCTAATTTTGCTTCTTATTTTCAGTTGAAAAAAACTTGTTTTTTTTTATTTAATTTCTGATCGTTTTTTAAATAATGCTTGGAAATCCGGCGCCCCCTTCATAGAAATGTCCCCTACGTCAAATAAACATCCTCCACGGAAAGATTCTCCCGAGTAACCCCCTCCTCCAGCCCCACCCTCCAGAAAAAAAATCCTTCCTGAAAATGTCTGTATACTTCCCAATAACCAATAAATAATGCTGGCAAGTCCGGCGCCCCCTTCATGGCAATTTCCCTTCCCCCATGAAAACTTCCTTCATGGACAGATCCTCCAACATAACCCCCGAGCCCCTCCCCACACTAACAGAAAAAAACCCTCCTGAAAACGTCTGTATACTTCCCAATAACCAATACTATATGTTAACATTGGGTAAAGTTCATAACTTTTAGCCCTCCCCCCGGGGACTTCGGGGGATTAAGTCATCCTAAAAGACATAGTTATCATATTTTCAACCATGTTGAACAAAATGGCTATCTCAAAATTTTGATCGGGTGACTTTGGGAAAAAAAATGAGCGTGGGAGGGGGCCTAGTTGCCCTCCATTTTTTTTGGTCACTTAAAAAGGACACTAGAACTTTTAATTTCCGTTCCAATGAGCCCTCCCACGATATTCTAGGACCACTGGGTCGATACGATCACCCCTGGAAAAAAAAAACAACAAATAAACACGCATCCGTGATCTTTCTTCTGGTAAAAAATGTAAAATTCCACATTTTGGTAGATAGGAGCTTGAAACCTCTACAGTAGGGTTCTCTGCTACGCTGAATATAATGGTGTGATTTTCATTAAGGTTCTATAACTTTTAGGCGGTCTTTCCCCCTTTTTTTGAAAATCAGCCAAATTTTCTCAGGTGCTTAACTTTTTATGGGTAGCACTAAACTTGATGAAAGTTAAATATTTGAAATCAGCATTGAAATCTGATTCTTTTGATGTATCTAATGGTATCAAAAACCCGTTTTCTAGAGTTTCGGTTACCATTGAGCCGGGTGGCTCCTTACTTACAGTTCGTTACCACGAACTGTTTGATTATAGAAAATATATTACTCTGGTTCAAATATGAATCTTTGGATAGAAAAAACCTAGCTTTGGATCGAAAATAAACAATTTTCGTACAAATTAAACTAATATACCTTGTTTTGACCGTAAATTCTGGTATTTGTAAGAATTTTATAGAAAATAT
This sequence comes from Artemia sp. Kazakhstan ARC1039, assembly GCA_029168905.1. Lineage (NCBI taxonomy): Eukaryota > Metazoa > Arthropoda > Branchiopoda > Anostraca > Artemiidae > Artemia > Artemia sp. Kazakhstan ARC1039. The sequence continues at coordinate 28,507 of JAQQPU010005010.1, forward strand.
ATTTCTCTGGTTCAAATGTGAATCTTTGGTTAGAAAAAACCTAGCTTTGGATCGAAAATAAGCCATTTCTGTAAAAATTGAACTAATATACCTTTTTTTGACCGTAAACTCTAGTTTTTGTAAGAAAAATATAGAAAATACATTTCTCTGGTTCAAATGTGAATCTTTGGATACAAAAAACCTAGCTTTGGATCGAAAATAAGCCATTTCCGTAAAAATTGAACTAATATCCCTTTTTATGACCGTAAACTCTAGTTTGTGTAAGAAAATTGTAGAAAGTATATTTTTTTGGTTCAAATGTGAATCTTTGGTTAGAAAAAACCTAGCTTTGGATCGAAAATAAGCCATTTCCGTAAAAATTTAAGGTCACTTAAAAGGGGCACTAGAACTTTTAATTTCCATTCCAATGAGCCCTCTCGCGATATTCTAGGACCACGGGGTCGATACGATCATCCCTGTGAAAAAAAACAAATAAACACGCACGCGTGTAACTTTTGATGGGTAGGATTAAACTTGATGAAATTTATATATTTGAAATCAGCATTTAAATCCGATTCTTTTGATGTATCTATTTGTATCAAAATACCGTGTTCTAGAGTTTTGGTTACCATTGAGCCGGGTCCCAATAACCAATACTATATGTTAACATTGGGTAAAGTTCATAGCTTTCAGCCCTCCTCCTGGGGGCTTCGAGGGATTAAGTCATCCTAAAAGACATAGTTATAATATTTTTGACCATGCTGAACAAAATGGCTATCTCAAAATTTTGATCGGGTGACTTTGTTGCCCTTGCCCTTGTTGCCCTCTATTTTTTTGGGTCACTTAAAAAGGGCACTAAAACTTTTAATTTCCGTTCCAATGAGCCCTCTCACGATATTCTAGGACCACTGGGTCGATACGATCACCCCTGGGGAAAGAAAATAAAAAATAAAAAAATAAACACGCATCCGTGATCTTTCTTCTGGCAAAAAATGGAAAATTCCACATTTTTGTAGATAGGAGCTTGAAACCTCTACAGTAGGGTTCTCTGATACGCTGAATATGATGGTGTGATTTTCATTAAGGTTCTATAACTTTTAGGGGGTCTTTTCCTCTTTTTTCGAAAATCAGCCAAATTTTCTCAGGCGCGTAACTTTTGATAGGTAAGATTATACTTGATGAAACTTATATATTTGAAATCAGAAATACAATCTGATTCTTTTGATGTATCTATTGGTATCAAAATTCCGTTTTTTAGAGTTTCGGTTACCATTGAGCCAGGTCGCTCCTTACTTACAGTTCATTACCACGAACTGTTTGATATTAATAAATTTTGAAAATTCAATTTTCTGTCAGAAGAAAGATCACGGATGTGTGTTTATTTGTTTGTTTTTCCCAGAGGTGATCGTATGGTCCTAGAACATCGTGAGCATTCGAACGGAATTAAAAGTTCTAGTGCCCTTTTTAAGTGACCAAAAAAATTGGAGGGCAACTAGGCCCTCTCCAATGCCCCTTTTTTCTCAAATCGTCCGATCAAAATTTTGAGATATTCATTTTGTTCAGCATAGTTGAAAGGCCGAATTACCATGCCTTTAGGGATATCATGACCCTCCCACAGCTCCTGGGGATAGGTCTTTAAGTTACAAACTTTGCCTATTGTTTACGTATAGTAAAATTTCACATTTTTTTAGATATGCGCTTGAAACTTCTACAATAGGGTTATTTGAAACGCTGAATTTGATGGTGTGATTTTCATTAAGATTCTATGACTCTTAGGGGGTATTTTTCCCCTTTTTCAAAAATCAGACAAATTTTCTCAGGCTCGCAACCTTTTTTGGGTAAGATTAAACTTAATGAAACTTATTCCGTTTTTTCTAGAGTTTAGGTTACTGTTGAGCCGGGTCGCTCCTCACTTACAGTTCGTTACCACGAACTCTTTCTAAAATATTAATGCTTTTTATGTTTCTTTATTAGCCTACATCTTTTATTTTATGGGGGACACTTTTTATTTATGATATTAGAATTTTTTTATCCTCCTTGAATTCTTAAAAATGCTACTTAGAGGTACGGGAAAGAAAATGTCTTAAAAACGCAACCTTTTTTAACTCCATTTTGTTTTTGTTTATTTTGTAGAACGGAAAAACTATTTGTTGAGATCATTTTGGTCCATGATTTTTTTTTTTTTTTTTTTTTTGCGTTAAGTGTAAGCAATTCACTGTCATATTTCTAATATAAATATATTTATAAATTTAAAGGTTAAATGATGAATTTCAAATATAAATAAAAAACCCATTGCCGAGTAGAGAAATGAGATTTAGAAAAAAAATGCTAGTGCGTTCAAGCTTAAACACTAGATTATGTCAATTTCAACTTGGTTTCTATATTTTCGTTCGAGTAACTTTGTAAGACAGTATTGAGAAATTAAAGAACTTGTTTGCTGATCTAGAAATGTAAGACTACACAAAACTAAACAAAAGCATAAAAAGTTTACAATATTAATTTACAACGATTTTTTTACATAAAAATTATTTTGTTTCCTTTTCCTTGTTCGTATCTTCTTCTTCTACTAGTTTTGATTTAATACCAACTTTCTCTAATTCTTCTATTAGGTCACCACTTTGATGCATCTGAATCATTATATCGCAGCCACCAACAAATTCTCCACCAATATATATTTGTGGAATTGTTGGCCAGTCAGAAAACTCCTTTATGCCTATAAGTTGAAATAATGTAATATCAGTAAATCACTTGAGCAAACATCTGCTGCTGTGATCGAAGATTATTCTGTGAAAATTTTAGTCAAATTGAGATTTACACCCGACACACATAATTGATCATGTGGAACGAATGTGCATCAAATTCACGCAAACAATGAACAGACTTAACGTACGAGGATGGGAACAAACTCAAAAAGCAAAATTAATAAATACTAGATACAAAAATATCCAATATTCCAAGCTGCATTTGCTCAAGTTAAATTTTTATGGAAAGAATTTTAGTGTTTAATTTATTTCCAACTTTTGAAGTTATGGTTTTTTTTAAATGTATTTTTTTACAAATGTTAATTATTTATTTTACATTTTGGGACTGGAAATAATATACCTTTAAACAGACAAGCAATTTAGTTTAAATAGCTAACAAAATTAGAAAAAGGATAGAAAGAAAATCATCTAGTAAAACAAAATTCTCTTCTCACACTTTCTATTTCTACATTTCCAACTCATCAGGTTCAACCCTCCTCCTCATCATTATACCAATAGTGGAGTTATGTTAAAAGAATCTCAGGTCGCTGCCTTTTTTAGTCTGCTGTCTGTTGTCTGCTGCCAGCTGTCTATAGCAAAAACAAGTTCAATTTCTGGCCTCTATTCCACCTCCCCATTTTTTTTAATGAACATTAAAAAAACGTCTTTTTTTGTAGCCTATTTTCATTGAAAAATCTAAGAACAAAATTGTCCTCGCTAGATTTAGAAAACAGCTTTTTTTATCTTTTTTTGAAACTCCGATAAGTCCATCAAAGGATCAATTTTGGAAAATATATATAATATTTTGCTGGGAAAGGGCTTGTAATCACACTGATCCATTACTGATTTTCTCAGTCCTATGTGAAGGGCTCTGCACTTATAATTATAGTTAGTTATAGTTGAGGTTGTCACTACCCCTTCTCCTTTGGGAATGGACCATGAAAACGTGCCTACATAATCAAAAGAATGCTCGCTCGTTCTTAAAATCAAAACATAGATGCATGGCTAACCTTCTTCAAATGTCTGTTTAGAACTGCGACAACTTGTTCAGTATCTTGTTCAACTTGTTCAAGATCCAGTGCACAACAAATATTTTTTGTTATTTCGTTGTTTTAACATCGTAACTTCCTAGTCCATGTTTTATTCTTTGGTCTTTCAAATGCTTTTAGTCCATGTAAAAGAGAATGCATATGCCATACAAAAATTACTGACATGTCAGGCTTAAACCTTTTTAAGTGGTTCCCCAGGCATGTTGTAGATCTGGCACAAAAAGAAAAAAAATTGCTTCCTATTAGTCTAATACATAATTGTAGCTGTTCTGAATAACATCAACAAATTTTGTTTTTATGAAAGAGAGTGACTAATGTTTTGGCATGCCTAACTGTTATATTGAGAATTTAAGTGTTCTTTTTCTCCAGAACGGTGCAACCTGAGTTGATGGAGTCAATGAATACCACTGCTAAAGTCCACAAGAGACTGCTGGGAAATATTGTGAGGCTTTACCCCCCAAAATTACTGGCATGTCAGGCTTAAACCGTTTAAAGTGCTTCCCCAGGCATATTGCAGATCTGGCACACACACACGCACAAAAAAAAAAAATTATACCTATTAATATAATACATAATTAAAGATCCCAGCTTTGAAAAGACCTCCGAAAAGTTGAACTAGGACAGTTACTTTTACTTCCATCAAGTTTAGCCAATTAAAATGAACTCAGCTCAGAACCAGTCTATGTTTGATGGCTACTCAGGTCAAACTTGTGTTCTGCCGTTTCAGAAACAAAATTAGAAAGAGTAAGTCCAGAGATGAATTATTTCCAATCCCAGGCTAGCCTACATATCCCAACCTATTACTAAATTGGGCGAAGCACACCCAGAGATCTTGACAATTTTGAAGCTATAATATCATTGTGTGTTTCCCATGAAAGATTTTCATCAGTCATAAAACCAAAATATTTTGTTTCCCTACTCTTTTATTTGATCACCATTTACAATTAGTTTCAATAATTAGTTTCAGTAATTATTTCAACAATTAGTTTCTGAATTAGTTGCAAGATTTCCGAGAATTTTCTTGCTGCGTTAAATGCTAAGCCAAGTGCAAATACAGCCAAGGTAAGGGCAGCTTACCAAGCTGCAGAAAACCAAAAAATTCTGAAAACTTTTGGTGTTCATGTAAGATTTGTTTTCGTGTAACAGCCTTTAAAGCATGGAAACACTATTTTCACATGACTTGAACAATAAATCTATTCTTAATCAATTGTGTTATTTAAATACCAATTTCATAATGGATTACTTTAAAAGGGTTTTGTACTGTGCATTAATCATAAATGGGGAGGTGGAATAGAGTCAGAAATTGAGCTTTTTTGCTATAGACAGCTGGCAGCAGACAACAGACTTAATCCTGCCCTAGGAATAATGTATGGATGATATACTGATCCATCAACAAGTGAAAGCCCTTGCCTTGCAATGACTGAATTGTGCCCACAAATGAAAAAGATCATTTGCTCCCAACCTCCATACACTTTGCAATCAGATAAGGCCTTTTGATGGATGTATTGATGACAAGACATTAGGGACCCACCCATTTTCAGAGATCCCAGCTTTGAAAACATCTCCAAAAAGTTGACCTAGGACAGTTACTTTTCTTTCCATCAAGTTTAGCCAAAAGCAGACAGCCTCTTCTGTTAGGATTAGAATTCTCCATGGTAAGTATCATATCTTAAATTTTATGCATTTCTGACGCACTAGTGTTCACTCTTTGTTGCAAAACAATGTCAGAGTGATATGAAACAAGGTTTTCTGCAAAAACCAAAACACCAGTTTGGGCACAACTATTGGATGAAGTCAAAGAACATTGATGCCCTGTTTCCTGTGCTGAAGCTGATCCTTTCTATGAAGGAAAGTAGGCATTTTTATATGTATTTATTTCATTTTTTAATTGCATCTACCAGACAAAAATTACTGGCATGTCAGGCTAAACCTTTTTAAGCGGTTTCCCAGGTATATTGCTGATCTGGCATACACACACACACAAAAATTTGCTCCCTATTAGTCTAATATATAATTATAGCTGTTCTGAATAACATAAAACAAATTTTGTTTTTATGAAAGAGAATAATTATTTTTTTTTTATGAAAGGGAACGACTAAATTTTAATATATTCCTATATTGAACTAATATGCTGAATTCCAGCATGAATTGACAGAACAAATAAACAGATCATGCTAATTTCCAATATAATTGAAATTCAAAATATGTCTTTGTATCAGCATTCCTTGTCATTTTGCAGATACACCGTTTGAAAATCTGGATGCAGGGAGTATCTTGTGATTTATCTCGTGTCACTGCCTTTTTTATTTGGCTGTCAGCTGTCCAAAGGACCAACAAGCCCAATTTGAACTGACACTGATTTCTTTCAAATCGTATACATTACTGACACACAAGTGTTCATTCCTTGTTGGAGATTGTGTTTTGGAATGCTGCAAAAGCAAGACTTTCTGCAGGGAAAAATTCACTAGTATGGCCAGTAGGCCAATTCACTAGGCCATGGCTTTAGGATGAAGTCAATACACAAGGATTTATTTTATATCAGGTTAAACTCAATTTGTCTTATTAGATAGAAAGCACTAACACTACTCAAATGAGACAGTTTTTTTCCTCTAAAACCGTTTATGTGAAACTGTAGATTCCTGTTAAAAATACCAATCTTCTAAATTCTAAGTTTTCCATTCAATTACAACTATTTTTAATTGAAAGTGGTAAAAACACTAAAACATTTAGCAATCATTTCTGAAACTACACTTCAAAAACCTGAAGTTTGTTGGTATTAATCTTATTTGCTGCAGAGCCAAAATCTCTTCTGCAAGATACAAGACCTTCTCAACACTGGCTGACAAGACTGGGATGTTTAAATACTTTCTTCCAAAAGATGCCAGAAAACTTTTTAAAATTTGTTTAGGCCTACTAAACTAGAATAAATAGTCACTTATAAGTTCAATTTGACAGAATCAATCAGCTCAGAACTTTGCAAATTCGAAATTTTGTCACTAAAATTTTGTTAAGAGATTACATTTCTTATTTCTAATTAGCATATATTTCTAAGAATGTTAAGAAATTAACAAGACTCAGTGGCTCAAGTGCTGTATTCCTATAGATGTCATAAAACTTTGTACATCCCAAATTCAAATTTTGTTACAAAAATATTTATGCACAATATTACGCAATTATAGACAGTCATTTGAAACTAGCCATATTTTAACACCAAAAGGGTCAGTTGCAAATATTCAATAGAAAGAAAAGCTTGCTTATAAGACCAGAAAATTATGATGGACATTGACTGAAATCGATTTTTTTTTTTTTTAATCTGATTCTTCCATTATCATAATGCAGTTTCTGAATTTCTAACTTTTTCTCAGCAAAATATGTTAACCCTAAGCTTTTCTAAAACTTTCTTCATGATATTTTCTAGTCTTTCGTCTAGTGCTGGAAATGACCATATCACGGTTCAAGAAAATGTGATAAAGAGAGTAGCAACAACGAAGTATTTGGAGTTTTTAATTGATGAAAACCTGTCGTGGAAAAACCATTCAAGTGCAATAGCTGAAAAATTAAGCAGAGGACTTGGGGTGATGCGAAGAAATAAAAATCTAGTCCCAAAAAAGATCCTGAAAATGATTTATTTTTCTATATTTTACCCATATATTAGCTACGGATGCTCTATATGGGCAAGTAATTTTGTAACATGTTTCAAAAGAGTACAAAAACTTCAGAATAGAGCTGTAAAATTATTATCTGAATTTGATGATTCTGATGAGGTTCCTGCTCATGATCATTTTAAAAAGAATAAGTTAATGGATGTATCCCAAATTCGAGATTACCAAGTCGCGATTTTCTCGTATAAATATTTGAATCAGCTGCTCACCCCTGCTTTTGAAAATCTTTTTACTTTTAATAGAGACCGTCATGATCATAATACAAGAAAAGCTGATAACTTAACTCATGAGTTTAGGAGCACCACTCGGGCATCTTTTGTCATTCGCCATTATGGTCCCCATGTTTGGAATATATTGCCCGAGTGTGTGAAAAATGCGCCTAGTCTTCCGGCTTTCAAGTCACGGGCAAAGAAGTCTTTTATCTCGTGAGTGAATTTGGTGTTAAGCCCACTCCAGGTTGTCATTCTATTTAAGGTATTTCCCCGATTTACTTTGCTTATTTTTTGTTTTTCTATCTACTTCTTGTCTTTTCCTCTTTCTCTCTTTTTTCCTTTATTCCTTCATCAGATAAGTTTCTTGTGTGTTGAGTAGCAAGGTATGAATGTTGTCTTAATTAGCTGAGAGTGATAACTTCGCTTGCCCTTTCAAGCTTATTGCCTTTCTTGGCAGGCGAAAGACGAATAGTGTTTGTTTTCTTTTTTAATAAATGTATATCTCTCATATATCTCTAATAACTAGTTTTTCTCAATTAACTGGTTAATAATTGGGTCTCCGTCATGATTTTAAGTCACTATTATCATAATTTGAATTTAGCAATAAAAACTACTAGCCAAAAACACTTCCTGCTAGCAGTCTAAATTTGCTTTGAAGGTATATACAATTCTTGTCTTCTTGTAAATAACAGTCTAGTAGCTTTTCACTAATTGTAAATATGAGGCGCAAAGCTAAGACAGCTTTGGCAGTTGGACCATGAATAATACCCATGCATCTAGCTTAATATTTTTTTTTTTTTTGTGGTGGTTGAGATTGCATGACATTCCTCCAAATAATTCTGAATAGAAATATAGCCCATTCAAATGGCCTACAATGCTTAACCTCATTAAGCTCAATATTTTAGCTTACATAATTTAACTTGTTGCTTCCCCAATAAAAGAGGTTTCAAGGTGTCTGCTTAAGACCTTGGCTTGCTTACAATGGAAGTACTCACACAAGAAGGATTTCCGACAGACTCTACAGAAGAAAATAGCCATCTATTCATTCTTAAACTTTCACTTCCCCATTACTCAGCAAAGTGAGTGCTCTAAAATTAAAAATCAAGCTAAATAAGCAAAAAACCCCTCAATCAAGCACTGCTCTACAAGAGAAAACTGACACCCTTCAGAAAAAAAAAAACTATCAACTTAATCAAACTTTTAACCCTTACTGGATATGTTAAGTACAAGCACAATTTACCATGTATTATGCAATTTTTGACTCTCCTATATTTTGATTATTAATAACTTTTGCCAATTATTTGGTTAAACTTTCGCATGACAAAACTTGAGAGGCTTTTAAGCATTTTATCTCAATTATCCACAGTATATGCCACTAAATGTGACTCAGGATTTCTCTGGCAGCAGTGCCACCAGTCCTGCTACTGGTAATTTTTGCTTGAGCCGACACAACACTATTGAAAAGGAACTTGAAACCACAATTGCTAACTGGAAAAGTGGGCAATGATAGCCTATGATTAAACCAGGGGCTGAAGAAAATAACAAAACTAAAGCTACTCCTCCAATTAAAAAATTATCTTTTTTTTATCAGCTATCCACTAGCTATTCCAGCTGTGCTGTATTATACGGACATCAGGTGAGTACCATTATTTTCCAGATATCCACTCCTGCACAATAATTCTTATCTTCCAGCCAAAGAGTAAGTTGTAGGTGTGACAGATAATCTAGCTTCTACAGGGCCAGATGATCTTTATAAACCCCTAAAACTCCAATCAGACGCCCCCTCCCCGTGAAGGGTCTGCATTTAGCATACAGCAAGAGTAATCCACTATGTAGTTTAGCTAAAAACAAAAAATAATAGGAGTCCTTCTGTTAACCACACTGAACACTAAAAAAAAATCTACACAATTGAATTTCAAAGCTCTAGCAATTGTTTGGACATATGTGCAAAATCAGCAGGCTCCCTTTTTTTGTAGGGGTGGGGGGGGCTACCTACAACAAACCTTACTATTACTAGTACCAAAGTACTCCTTGATCAGACCTAGCATACTTGTTTTGACATCATGTAAAATGTCTAGTATTTTTTCTGGAACTGGCAAATTTACATTAACTATGACACTACATCATCCATGCTACACATGTACCATGCTAAAATTATAAGTTGGAAAGTGCCGAAACATAAATTTTGAAAATAGGACCATAATGGGAAAGCTAAGAAATAAACACACCATTTAGAGTGGGATTCAATCCTCTATCAGAATAAAACAATAATTTCTCATAGGAATTTCTTTTAGAGATTTAGAATATTCTGTATTTCTCGATTTGAAAAAAAAAATAACTAGCTTTGGCTTAGTTTTCAGCTCACTTGAGGTCAGGGTCCAGCCCCCCCCCCCAACCAAGCAGCCTGCCCTGGGTCCCTTTCGTTTCCCCCAACAGACTTAAGATAGGGGAAGTCCAGCACCTCATTAGTAATGAACCAGGTGCATCATCACAAATAAATATAAATTTTGCAATGAGTGCAAAATAGAAAATGACTGTCAAGATGGTTAATAAAAAAGCTCTGTTTTGCTGTCACTAAAACAAAGAAAATCAGACATCATAAACTCTTAAAGCCCGATTTATTTCTCCTTTTTTATGTCTGTTAATGGGGTTTCCCTTCGCCCTGTCTACGGGTCTAGGCGTTTACCCCCCTTCTTCTCCCAAGGAAAAATTCTCCCCTGGAAAATACCCCCTCTCAGAAAATATGGTTTTCCAATTTGGAATATTTTATTTGTGTTCTATTATTTTTTAGTTTAGCTGAGAAATGCTAAGGAAAGTGGAAAAGAGGAATTTATGTATAAGTCTTGCCCCCCCCCCTCCGTGCACAAATGTTTTTTTTTTTAGTTAACAAAATTTCCAGATATCTCGCTATTCTTCTGTAATTTTTTAGGGGCCATATACCTAGGCAGAATTGTTTTCCGACTTCAAACTGTCCAAACACTTTACCCCCTTGTAAATACCGCCCCCCCATGGAAAAAAAGCTTTCCAAATTTGAAAATTTTATTTGAGTTTTATTTTTCTAACTTCCGTAGGGAGAAGGAGTTTTGTAACTTGTGTATTATGGGCAACTCCACTCAAGCTTACGCTGTGTACAACTTGAGAAAAAAAACGGTTCCTTTATTAGTTTTTTTCAGCTTAAGGCAAGACAAGTGACAGAATATATGGGAAATATATAATTTGGGCTGTATATTTGCACGTAAGGGGGGGGGGGGTAAAGTATTTGGACATTTTGAAGTCAGAAAACAATTCTTTCTAGGTATATGGCCACTAAAATATTACAGAAGAATAGCAAGGTATTGGGAATTTTTTTTTAACTTAAAAAAAAGATCCCGGTGCAAAGTAAATTTTTTTTTTCAATGACCGTTTTTCCAAGTATTAAGTACTAGTATTAGGTTAATGTAGTGTTTCATTTAAGTGTTTTATGATGATTGCTGATCAGCGTTTATGTTATTTGTGCCTTTCATTTATGTTATTTTACTATATTCATGGCTGTATATTTAGCTTTAAATTACAATTATCTATCTATCTATCTAATATGCAGAATAATTGTACCAAGCACATTTTGCATGCAGGCCCGCTATACTTTACCCCCCACCCTCCCCCTAATTTATTTCTAAGTAACAAAGAAACTAAAAAAAAAACAAAAAACTGGCGTGTTCTCGAATTTTACACAGCATAAACTTGAGTGAGTGGCACATAATACACAAATACCAAAATTGCTTCCCCCTACAGAAAAAAAAAAAACTCAAATAAAATTCTCAAATGTAGACAGCCTTATTTTCCATGAGGGGGGTATTTTCCGTGTGTGTGTGTGTGTGGGGGGGGTATTTCCCATGGAGGGGCTATTTTCTGGGTGGGTGGGGGGTATTTTCCGGCCACCTTTGTAGCTAGGGAGAGAGGGACCTTTGTAGCTACGGAGATACCTCAAAGGTTTCATTTTAATGTCAAAACATCTCAACTCTCATTGAGCCTTCAGATAAATACAAAATTAGCTCTAGGGGAGAGACAAGAGGAGGATGGAGGTAAAAATTAGTTATAATCCCCAGGCTGTTCTAGTCTTTTTCTATAAGTCGAAAGTGATTGGATACCAACCAACTAGAAGGGGCATTTTTGGAGGGGGGGATTTTTCACAGGGAGGTATTTTCCAGGGGGGGGGTATTTTCTGCGAGGAAGTATTTCCTGGAGGTATTTTCCACATGTCTTTCTCTGGGGGGGGGGGCTGGTTGTCCTCCAATCACTTTTTACTTTTAAAAAGGGCACTAAAACTTTCAAGTTCCAATCAAACAATAAAACGTGATTAATAAATGTGATTAACAAAAAACCCCACAGTCCTCGGGGTAAGTGCTGTAGGTTATTCCAAGTTACCCATTGTTAAAATTTAAGGATTTTATAGAAGGGATGGTCATACAAACTTTGGAGAAGGCTCATTTGATTGGATATTAAAATTTTAAGTTCAATTTTTAAAAATCAAAGGTAATCAGGGGACAATCAGCCATTCCCTCTTAACCGCTGTTTTTCCAACAGGTGCATCCAATCAAAATTTAAGAAAAAATTAATTTTTCAAAATAGTGTAAAGTTCAAGTAACCATGCCTCTGGTTAGCAACCCCACCAACAGCTCCTGGAGCAGGGGCTGCAGGTTAAGCTAGATACTCAATGTTAACAAATAAGGTTTTTATGGAAAAGGTTTTTGTATGAACGGGGGGGGGGCCCGGCCTCATTCAATTGCAAATCAAAAGTTCCAGTGCACTTTTTCAAACAGTTCGCCCCGGCTCAATGGTAACCGAAACTCTAGAAAACGGTATTTTGATACCAATAGATACATAAAAAGAATCAGATTTTAATGCTGATTTCAAATATATAAGTTTCATCATGTTTAGTCCTACTTTCTCACAACTCTATTTTTTAAACAATAAAAAACTTTAGCGTAAAGAGCGAGGCGTTGAGGAGGGGACAGCCCCTTTCATATACGGAATAATTTCTGTTCGTTTTAAGTTTTAACGTCGTTCCTTACTTTCAGTTTAAAAAAACTTGTTTTTTTTATTTAATAAGAGTTAAAAGTGATCAAAAGGCTTCCACCCCACCCTCTTTTTTCCCCAAATACATCCAAATTGATTATTTTTAGGTGATGATTTTATTTAAAACAGATCGAAGGTTTAATAACTATGCCTCCATGGTTCACAACCCCTAGCCTCAGGCGCAAGGGCTTTAAGCTATGCAAGTTGGTATAAAGTACCGTCAAACAGGGTTACTTTGAACTAAAAGTACCTTTTTTTCTCCTTTATTTCGCAATCACTTTTGTAAATGGTAACATAACAACCTAGAAAAAAATTTCCATACGTATTTCTGACCGCTGAAGAGGGTGGACGTTGCAAATTTCTTCTATCCCTTCCCACATGGCCATAATTTTTTTTTTTTAATGGTGTTAAAGTTACCTATACTTTGTCAAACTTTGAACGACGTTATTTTATTTTATGTACTGTTCATGTAAACTCCTAATTTGTTCAAAGTTTGCCATGCTTTGGGTAAGTTTGAACAACCACTTATTTACAGACTTTTTTCTCTAAGATTCAATGTAAAAAAGGTCACTTATATTGAACAAAATTAAGAAAAACACAGAAAATTAGACTAAGATCATGTCAAAAAACACTACTTGCAGAAAAATCCCGGAAAACCGGAGGCTAGAACTTGTGTTCTTTGCAAAGTTTTTTGTGTGACTCTGTAACTTCAGGGTGCCCTGCAATTTGGAAGGGGCCATGTCCTTTTCGAACGAGTGGTCCAGCGAAAACATATCTTTCTTCAACAACACTGACATCATCTTTCTTTGGCCAGTTGTAACTGAAGTCAGCATTGCTCACACGTTCCATAATTTGAACGTCACCATCCCCTCATCTGAAAAGTCTTCTGCTCACCCAATGTAGAAATCTTTCTCATAGAACACAGCATAGAAGCCAGACATTTTAATTGGGAGACCTGAGTCCTTCTTACAAGCAGAATTGTCACCACCCTCATGTTCAATGTTCTGGCCTTCACCCCAACTATGTTCACTGGAATCGTCGTAGTTTTTCAGGCAAGTTGTCTGATACGTCGTCAGATGAGCATTCTAGATTCAGGACTTCTCGTAACTTTTTTCCAGCTCCCTTTCCTTTATTCGGCTTCATTTTAGCTTTGCCAGATTTCACTTCACTCGTCATTGAATCCTCAAGATCTTTATCTTCTCTGTCGCTCGATTCAGCTAGTGATTTTCCGGGAGCATTGTTAAGCTTTGTTCGCTTACGCGACACAGTACCAACAGTGAACACCTGCCTTTTTTCAAAGAAAGTTATGACAGAATCACCAACTGCCTCACGGATTTCATCATTTGATCGCCTATCGAGAATATTTTCGATGCAACGCTTTCTGTCAAAGCATGCTGTGAACCCATTTTGAAGGTTGACATTGTCATCCTTTGCCAGCTCATCCCAGCTCAGGAACTTCAATAGCTTCGGAAACACCTCCTTTCGGACTAAATTTTCAGCAGGGTTTTGCATCTTGTATTCTTCGAGGGTTCTCCTCCAGATTCGTTTAGTCGGCCCAAAGAATGCTACATCAAGGGGTTGCAAGAAATGGGTGCAATTCTCTGGTAAACAAACAAAAGCAATATCTTCTTCTTTGCAGGCCATGATAACCTTGTCACTGAAGTGAGACCTTAGCTGATCGCCTATTAAAACTTATCTTCCAGGCAGAGCTTTAAGGTGCAGAAGCTACTGAGACATGAACCAATCTTCGAATACATAGCCTTCAAGCCAACCGGGCTTGCTAACGTTATATTGAGTACCACGAGGTCCCCCACTTCTCCAATTGGGGTACAAGCCTTTTGCTTTATAACAAACCTAAGGAGCCAATAGTTCTCCAGTAGCTGAACCACAGACCATAATTGAGACTATAGTTTTAGTCTGGTTCATAATCCGCTCTGGGTATTTAACACCCCTTTTGAATATACACTTTTTTCTGCCTGGATCATCACTTAGATTTGTTTCATCAAAGTTAAAAATATTCGATTTTGGCACATCTTTGATCGTTGATTCAATGTTATCAAAGTAGTTGGTAAGGTCTTGGCGAGTCACTTTTTCTCTTTCTCGAATAGTTTTGGCGCATTCGTACTGCTATTTGGTCTTTGTAGCACCTCAAGAAGGAGCCAACCCATTCACGACCTGGGATGTCATTTTTGAAAGCGTTTACCCTTTTTCCAATGTTGTCAAGGTACAATGCAACTATCCATTGCATATCTGATTTGTCGAAAGGAAATCCCCATTCTGCAGCAATTATAATATTTTTCACAAGAACTTTTTTGTCTTCTTTATCAAGGCAGACAGGATGCCCAACTTTCTTTGTATGCTGATTCTTCATCTTGTAATTCAGAGTGCCAACAGGTATGTGGAATCTTGTAGAAACATCACGATAACTTACTCCATTTGAAAGATCAGTTAAAGCTTCCTGAAGAGTATTTTTGTTGTAATTGGCATATGGTTGACTCCCAACCTTGCGCACATAAGTTTGGGGCATCTTCCTGAAAGAATTATATTTAATTCCAGCAGTGGCGTATTTATATTGCTCTGGTAAACACTGTTGCAGTAAACGCTCCTTTGGAGGTGGGTGAGATGGAAAAGTGAAATTGGACTTCACTTGCCGCAAAGTGTTCCATAATTTGAGTGGGAAATCCCTTAGAAACATTACTAACGCTGATAACTTATCAAAGTCTACAGCAAAAAATTAAGGCGACTGCTGCAAGGAAAGATTAAGCTAAAAAAAAATTTCTTGGGGAATTTCGGGGGGGGGGGCACCTAAATATGCCACTGAATTCCAGGTACCCCAAGTCTAAAGGGAACCAAAAATTCCCCACTACAGCTGACAAATTTGACAACAGTAACATTGAACACACGCGGGAAACTTTGAACATGCACCACCATTCATTCAAAGTAACCCCATTTTTTTCCTAAGCTTGGAGGGAACTTTGAACAGCTCTTCTCTGCTCGGACCATGACAAACGGCACATCGATAATAGACTGGTATTAAACGTTCTATATTTTTCTACTAGGTTACCAAATTACAACTTCCTCGCACATCTCTAAAAATATTTATGTCACTTTTTACAAACTATACACAAATGAGAACAATATTACTTGCTCATCAGCACTAGACAACGACGATGTACAAGGCAAACTGAAGAAGAAAAATGGCGGATATCAAACTTGATTTTATTCCAGTTTGAATGACACCTTGTGGATGATATACAGAGATTGTATGTTTGGCCAGTAGATGCCACAAGAGAGCTACTGTTTTGTTCAAAGTAACCCACAAGGTTCAAAGTAACCCTGTTTGACAGTAAATGTAATGTATAAAAGTAAATGTAATGTTTCATTTAAATGTTTTTTGCAAGTGTTAAATGTTTTTTTTTTTTTTCAATGACCATTTTTCCAAGTATTAGGTACTATTATTAGGTTAATGTAGTGTTTCATTTAAGTGTTTTATGATGATTGCTGATCAAAGTTTATGTTATTTGTGCCTTTCATTTATTTTATTTTACTATGTTCATGGCCATATATTTGGCTTTAAAATACACTTATCTATCTATCTATCTAATATGCAGAATAATTGTACCAACCACATTTTGCAAGCAGACCCACTATACTTTAACCCCCCCCCCCTTAATGTAAATATTCATAGACCAAATTTATTTCTAAAGTATCAAAGAAACTAACAAAACACAGGTGTGTTCTCAAATTTTACACAGCATATACTTGAGTGAGTGGCACATAATACACAAGTACCAAAATTTCTTCCCCCACAGAAATCAAAAAAATAAAACTCAAATAAAATTGTCAAATTTGGAAAGGCTTATTTTCCATGGAAAGGGGATATTTACTGGGGGGGGGGGTAAACGCTGGCCACCTTTGTAGCTAGGAAGAGAGGGAGATACCTCAAATGTTTGATTTTAATGCCAAAGCATCTCAACTCTCATTGAGCCTTTGGATAAATACAGAATTAGCTCTAGGGGAGAGGCAAGAGGAGGATGGAGGTAAAAATTAGATATAATCCCCAGGCTGTTCTAATCTTTTTCTATAAGTCAAAAGTGATTGGATACCAACCAACTAGAAGGGGTATTTTTGGGGGGTAGGAGATTTTTCCCAGGGAGGTATTTTCCAGGGGGGGGGGATATTTTCTGCAAGGTGGTATTTCTTGGAAGTATTTTCCATGGGTGTTTTTCTGGGGGGGGGGGCTGGTTGTCCTCCAATCATTCTTTACTTTCAAAAAGGGCACTAAAACTTTCAATTTCCAATCAAACAATAAAATGTGATTAATAAATGTGATGAACAAAAACCCCCACAGTCCTTGGGGCAATTGCTGTAGGTTATTGCAAGTTACCCATCATTAAGATGTAAGGATTTTATAGAATGGATGGGCATGCAAACTTTGGAGAAGGCTCATTTGATTGGAAATTGAAATTTCGAATTCAATTTTAAAAAAATCAAAGGTAATCAGAGGACAATCTGCCATTCCTTCTTAACTGCCATTTTTCCTAAAGATGCATCTGATCAAAATAAAAAATGATTTTTCAAAATAGTGTAAAGTTCAAGTAACCATGCCTTTGGACCAAGGTTGCAACCAGCAGCTCCTGGAGCAAGGGTTGTAAGTTAAGCTTGTTACTCAATGTTAACAAATAAGGTTTTTATGGAAAAGATTTTTGTATGAACTTGGGGAGGGGGGGGGATGCTCATTCAATTGCAAAACAAAAGATCCAGTGTACTTTTTAAGAGTTAAAAGTGATCAAAGGGCTTCCACCCCACCCTCTTTTTTCCCCAAATACATCCAATTGATTATTTTGAGGTGACCATTTTATTTAAAACAGATCAAAGGTTAAATAACTATGCCTCCATGGTTCACAGCCTCTAGCCTCAGGTGCAAGGGCTGTAAGCTATGCAAGTTGGCTATTGTTAACATACAAGGAGGTTTTTTTTTATCAAGAAGACAGGGCATATTTGATCCTATAAATAAAAAAAAAACATCAAGCATTAAGGTCAAACCTTAGAGAAATGTCAAGAAGAAGGCCAAAGACAATCAGAAGACATTTTTTCCTTTATTGGTTGTGAAAAGGAAATACCAGCCATATCTACAATGGCTGAAGGTATCAGCCATCACACTGTTTGAAAAATGTTTAGGAGTATCTTCAACTGAATCAAGAGGTACTTTGTGCATCCACTTTTACAAGACAACATATCTGCAATGTGTTGAGAACAGCTGAGGTATAAATCTTAGGGTATGAAGTTGAGATTTTCTGGGCATGTTGAAGGAAGGTTAAAAAAAAGGTTGAAGTGCAACCAGTCCCCCTCCTATATCCTTTTTAGCTGCAATCTCCTCGAAGACATCTGATCAAAATTCATTATCTAGATTGACAAAGGTCAAATGTTTTAAACACATAAGTTTATTACTTGACATCCAGAAATGTCTCATTCATCTGAAAAAAAAGATAAATAAAATCAGCTTTAATACTTTGTGATATTGGATCTTCTTTTTTTGCCAAAATAAAACAAAGTTTTTTTATGAATGATCTTGACAGGCATTTATACCATGACTTTAAGAAACAAACAATTCAAACAAGGTTGAAAATATAAAATTCTAACTTGTGTTTTGCTCAATTATATTGCCTCATATTTTTAGACTATTGAAAAACTGAGTTCAGTTGTTCAGCTGCACAGTGGGTCAGTTGCATGCTGGTTCAGTTGCTCAGGGGTTCAGCTAAATGGGGTTGATTTACACAAGTGTTTAGTTAAATGGGGTTTGGTTGCCTGGTGGTTCAGTTGTACATGGGTTTGGTTATACAGGGGTTCAGTTACACAGTAGTTTAGTTACATGGTGGTTCAGTTAGATGCATGTCATATAATTTAGCTAGGATGCATGTGAATACATCACTTGACAGATTTTTTATGCTCTTTCATAACTTAATAATCTTATCTAGGGAAAATTAAATTTTGAGCCATTAAATGGCTTGTGGGAAAAAAATTGCCATTTCAGGAATGGTAATTATTATTTTCAGTAGTCTTAATAATGTCAGCATGAAAAAAATTGCAATTTTTTTTAAAAAGAGACAGAACCCCTTAAAAATGATATCAGTTTTTCTGTGACATTATTTTTGAGGGGTTTAAAAAAAAATCCTGCAAATTTGTTTCAAAATAGCATTTTTCTATTAAGACTAGGCTAAGGCAAATAACAATTACCAGTCCTGAATAAGCTACAAATGGCAATTTTTACTCAATAGATTTTTCTCAGAAAGAATTGTTACTTCTTAATATACAGAATAATTGAAGCTAACACATTTTGACTGCAGCTCTACTAAACTTTAATATATAGTTCAAACTATATATTTCCCATGTATTCCACCACCCATCACTATTGTTTGTCTGGTTTTTGTTTTGTCACAGTTGATTCAGTTACTGGGTAAAAGGTTTGAAACAAAAGAGACACACTGGTAGAATTCATGGAAAATATATAATTTGGGCTATATATTTGCACATTAGGGGAATTGGGGGGTAAAATCTAGAGGAATTGTAGCCTAGTCAAAAAGCGTTAGCTATAATTATTCTGTATATTACAAAGTAAGAATTGTTTTCTTAACATATTTCCATCTTAATACCTTCTACTCTAGACTTTTGGTTACTATAGACTGTTTTATGGTTTTGGGCCCAAAATAGAACTTCCCCTAGAAGTAATTATGGTAAAAGACCTCTTTTTGGGAAAGACCACTTTTCTTTGGCATTTTGGAAAAATGGTAATGGGTTTTTGGACCACCCCTATTTTACTACAGCATGATGCAATGTGAGGGTAGTAACAAGAACTCTGCCTTCTTGGCCAGGTTTTCACCAATATTTTGTCATTATAAATTAAAAATGTGGCCTCTGTTCTGACAAGCAATTGAAAAGAAAAAATTATATTTAATATTAGTGATTTAAAGAATAAATATCAAGCAACAAGTTATATTTTTAGAATCAGAAGAGAATCAGCCTTCTGTTAAAATGTGAATAAAACTTAAACACTAAAAGGATATATACATCAAAATAGGACAATTGGTATTTCCAAAAAGAGGTCCTTATAGGTAAGTCAGTAAACTAATAATTTCAAGTGTTTGATCTTAAATAATTTCAATAGTAACCATATTGAGTAGGCTAAAGGTTAGAGTTTTAGCTTTTCCCTGATATATATGATTCTTCTAAGTTCCTCTTTGGTAATAAGTTGTGAGGCTTTTAGTTTTACATAATTTTGTTCAATTGGATACTGTTTTTTTTCTACCCTATTGAATTATGAAAGAGCATAAAAGACATTAAGTGAGGCATTCAATTTCATCCTGTATAAATTATGTCATAATCTGCAAATTTACCAATTACTAGGCCATGTAAACACTAGTAGCCTAATGGATAAATTTATACCAAATCATATTATTGACTTACAAATAAAGTGAATATACCACTTGATGCCTTTTTTTATGCTCTTTCTAAATATAATAATCATTTTGGTAAATTTCTACAATATCATATTATTGAGTTGGGAATAAAGTGAATACACCATTCGATGCCTTTTTTTATGCTGATTTACAAATATAATAATCATTTCTATCGGAAATGAATTTCAGCCCCCCCCTATATATGCCAATTCAGGGTTAGGTTAGGGGTAAATTTCTATCAAATCATATTATTGAGTTAGGAATAAAGTGAATACACCATTTAATGCCTTTTTTATGCTGATTATAAATATAATAATCATTTCTATTAGAAATTGAATTTCAGCCCCCCCCCCTATATATGCCAATTCAGGGTTAGGTTGTAGAAATATATACCCTTAATTGACATATATAGGGGGGGGGGGGCTGAAATTCATTTCTGATAGAAATGATTACTATATTTGTAATCAGCATAAAAAAAGGCATCAAGTGGTATATTCACTTTAAGCATAAGTCAATAGGGTAAGACACCCAGTAGTCGGCCACCTGCCTATTCTAGGACAGAATGTAACTAACAGGGAACCTACCTCTAGGCTAATGTGCTTAGAAAGTTTTTATACATAGCTGGTTTCCCTGGTCACTAATCCTTGGTTTCCCTGGTCAGGCTAATGTGCTTAGGCCTAAGCACATTAGCCT